>JAPZAG010002696.1:0-14813 GCA_027475135.1 Bactrocera correcta | reverse complement strand
CTACGTAATTCTTCTAAATGCACTGCCGTTATGCCGTTAAGGCTTTTGCAGACTTCAGTAAAATAAAGATGTTTTATTAACTCAAATATAGTAAACTAGTGATTTGAAGCATTTCGATATCGATTGCTAAATGTGTATATACAACAGAATCGACTTTGCACTTAAATATAACATTACGGAGTTCTTCTACATGCACTGCCGTTATGCCGCCGTTGCTTTATGTTAACTTCAGTGCGTTAAAGAAGCTTTATTAACTTAAATATATCAAACTAATGATTTGAAGCATTTCGATATCGGATGCTAAATTTGTATATACAGCAAAATCGACTTTATAATTAAATATAAGATTAAGGAATTCTTCTAAATGCACTGCAGTTATACCGTTAAGGCTTTATGGGAACTTCAGTAAGATAAAGAAGGTTAATTAACCTAAATATGCTAAACCAGTTATTTGAAGCATTTCGGTATCGATTGCTAAATGCGTATATACAACAAAATCGAATTTATACCTAAATATAAGATTACGGAATTCTTCTAAATGCACTGTCGTTAGGCCGCCATGACTTTATATCATCTTCATTACGTTAAAGAAGGTTAATTATTTTAAATATGTTAAACTAATGATTTGAAGAATTTCGATATCGACTGCTAAATGCGTATATACAACAAATTCGGCTTTATATCTAAATATAAGATTACGGAATACTTCGAAATACACTGCCGTTATGCCGTTATGGCTTTGTATAAATTTCAGTACGTTAAAGAAGTTTAATTTACTTAAATATGCTAAACTAATGATTTGAAGCATTTCGATATTGATTGCTAAATGTGTATGTACAAGAAAATCGATTTTATACCTAAATAAAAGATTACGGAATTCAGCCAAACATACTGCCGTTATGCCGTTATGGCTTTATATAAACTTCAGTAAGATAGAGTGGGCTAATTAACCTAAATATGCTAAACCAGTTATATGAAGCATTTCGATATCGATTGCTTAATGTGTATATACAACAAAATCGACTTTATACCTAAATATAAGATTACGGAATTCTTCTAAATGCACTGCCGTTATGCCGCCATGGCTTTATGCCAACTTCCGTTCGTTAAAGAAGGTTTATTAACGTAAATATGTTAAACTAATGATTTGAAGCATTTCGATATCGCTTGCTAAATGTGTATATACAAGAAAATCGAATTTATACTTAAACATAAGATTACGGAATTCTTCCAAATGTACTGTCGTTATGCCGCCATGGCTTTATATCAACTTCAATACGTTAAAAGGGGTTAATTAACTTAAATATGTTAAACTAATGACTTGAAGCATTTCGATATCGATTGCTTAATGCGTATATTTATACAACAAAATCGACTTTATACCTAAATATAAGATTGCGGAATTCTTCTAAATGAACTGCCGTTATGCCGTCGTGGCTTTATATCAACTTCAATACGTTAAAAAAGGTTAATTAACTTAAATATGTTAAACTAATGATTTAAAGCATTTCGATATCGATGGCTATATGTATATATACAACAAAATCGACTTTATACCTAAATATAAGATAACGGAATTCTTCTAAATGCACTGCCGTTATGCCGCCTTGGCTTTATATCACCTTCATTACGTTAAAGAAGGTTAATTAACTTAAATATGTTAAACTAATGATTTGAAGATTTTCTATATCGATTGCTAAATGTGTAAATATAAGAAAATCGACTATATACCTAAATATAAGATTACGAAATTCTTCTACATGCACTGTCGTTATGCCGCCATGGCTTTATATCAACTTAAATACGTTAAAGAAGGTTAATTAACTTAAATATGTTAAACTAATGATTTGAAGATTTTCGATATCGATTGCTAAATGTGTAAATATAAGAAAATCGACTATATACATAAATATAAGATTACGAAATTCTTCTACATGCACTGTCGTTATGCAGCCATGGCTTTATATCACCTTCATTACGTTAAAGAAGGTTAATTAACTTAAATATGTTAAACTAATGATTTGAAGCATTTCGATATCGATTGCTAAATGTGTATGTACAACAAAATCGTCTTTATACCTAAATATGTCAACTTCAGTTCGCTAAAGGAGGTTTATTAACTTAAATATGTTAAACCAGTTATCTGAAGCATTTCGATATCGATTGCGAAATATATATATACAAGAAAATCGACTTTATACCTAAATATAAGATTACGGAATTCTTCCACATGTACTGCCATTATTCCGCCATGGCTTTATATCACCTTCAATACGTTAAAGAGGGTTAATTATTTTAAATATGTTAAACTAATGGTTTGAGGCATTTCAAAATCGATTGCTAAATGTGTAAATAAAAGAAAATCGACTTTATACCTAAAAATAAAATTATAACTTTACGGAATTATTCTAAACGCACTGCCGTTATGCCGCCATGGCTTTATATTAACTTCAATACGTTAAAGAAGATTAATTAACTTAAATATGTTAAACTAATGATTTGAAGCATTTCGATATCGATTGCTAAATGTGTATATACAAGAAAATCGACTTTATACCTAAATATAAGATTACGTAATTCTTCTAAATGCTTTGCCGTTATGCCGTTAAGGCGTTTGTGGACTTCAGTAAGATAAAGAGGGTTATTGAACTTAAATATGTTAAACTAATGATTTGAAGCATTTCGATATCGCTTGCTAAATGTGTACATACAAAAAATCAAATTTATACCTAAATATAAGATAACGGAGTTCTTCTAAATGCACTGCCGTTATGCCGTTAAGGCTTTATGTAGACTTCAGTAAGACAGAGAGGGTTAATTAACTTGAATATGTTAAACCAGTTATTTGAAGCATTTCGATATCGATTGCTAAATATGTAAATACAAGAAAATCGACTTTATACCTAAATATAAGAATACGGAATTCTTCTAAATGCACTGCAGTTATACCGTTAAGGCTTTATGAAGACGTCAGTGCGTTAAAGAAGGTTTATTAACTTAAATATGTTAAACTAATGACTTGAAGCATTTCGTTATCGATTGCTAAATATGTAAATACAAAAAAATCGACTTTATAACTAAATATAAGATAACGGAATTCTTCTACATGCACTGCCGTTTATTAACTCAAATATGTTAAACTAATGAGTTGAGGCATCTCGATATCGATTGCTAAATGTGTATATGCAACAAAATCGACTTTATACCTAAATAGAAGTTTACGGAATTCTTCTGAATGCACTGCAGTTATACCCTTAAGGCTTTATGTAGACTTCAGTGCGTTAAAGAACGTTTATTAACTTAGATATGTTAAACTAATGATTTGAAGCATTTCGATATCGATTGCTAAATGTGTATATACAAGAAAATCGACTTTATACCTAAATATAAGATAACGGAATTCTTCTACATGCACTGCCGTTATGCCGCCATGAATTTAAGCCAACTTCAGTTTGTTAAAGAAGGTTTATTAACTCAAATATGTTAAACTAATGAGTTAAAGCATCTCGATATCGCTTGCTAAATGTGTATATACAACAAAATCGACTTTTTACCTAAATATAAAATTACGGAATTCTTCTAAATGCACTGCCGTTATGCCGCCATGGCTTTATATTAACTTCAATACGTTAAAGAATGTTAATTAACTTAAATATGTTAAACTAATGATTTGAAGCATTTCGATATCGATTGCTATATGTATATATACAAGAAAATCGACTTTATACCTAAATATAAGATAACGGAATTCTTCTAAATGCACTGTCGTTATGCCATTAAGGCTTTATGTAGACTTCAGTAAGATAGAGAGGGTTAATTAACTTAAATATGTTAAACTAATAATTGGAAGCATTTCAAAATCGATTGCTAAATAAATATAAATTTCGGTACGTTAAAGAAGTTTAATTTACTTAAATATGCTAAACTAATGATTTGAAGCATTTCGATATCGATTGCTTAAGGTGTATGTACAAGAAAATCGATTTTATACCCAAATATAAGAAATACGGAATTCTTCCAAATGTACTAACGTTATGCCGCCATGGCTTTATATCACATTTAATACGTTAAAGAAGGTTAATTACTTTAAATATGTTAAACTAATGGTTTGAAGCATTTCGTTATCGATTGCTTAATGTGTAAATAAAAGAAAATCGACTTTATACCTAAAAATAAAATTATAACTTTACGGAATTATTCTAAATGCACTGGCGTTATACCGTTAAGGCTTTATGTAGACTGCAGTAAGCTAAAAAGCGTTTATTATCTTAATATGTTAAACTAATGATTTAAAGCATTTCGATATCGATAGCTAAATGCGTATATACAAGAAAATCGTCTTTATACCTAAATATGGGTTTACGGAATTCTTCTACATGCACTGCCGTTATGCCGCCATGGCTATCTGCCAACTTCAGATCGTTAAAGACGGTTTATTAACTTAAATATGTTAAACTTATGAGATGAAGCATTTCGATATCGATTGCATAATGCGTATATACAACAAAAACGGCTTTTTACCTTAATATAATATTACGGAATTCATCCAAATACACTGCCGTTATACCGTTATGGCTTTATGTAAACTTCAGTAATATAAAGAAGGTTAATTAACTTAAATATGTAAAACTAATGATTTGAAGCATTTCGTTATTGATTGCTAAATGTGTATATACAAGAAAACCGACTTTATACCTAAATATGAGACTACGGACTTCTTCTAAATGCACTGCCGTTATGTCGCCATGGCTTTATATCAACTTCAATACGTTAAAGAAGGTTAATTAGCTTAAATATGTTAAACTAATGATTTGAAGCATTTCGATATCGCTTGCTAAATGTGTACATACAAGAAAATCAACTTTATACCTAAATATAAGATTACGGAATTCATCCAAATGCACTGCCGTTATACCGTTATGGCTTTATGTAAACTTCAGTAAGATAAAGAAGGTTAATTAACCTAAATATGCTAAACCAGTTATTTGAAGCATTTCGATTTCGATTGCTAAATGCGTATATACAACAAAATCGAATTTATACCTAAATATAAGATTACGGAATTCTTTTAAATGCACTATCGTTAGGCCGCCATGGCTTTATATCACCTTCATTACGTTAAAGAAGGTTCATTATTTTAAAATATGTTAAACTAATGGTTTGAAGCATTTCGATATCGATTGCTAAATGCGTATATACAACAAATTCGGCTTTATATCTAAATATAAGATTACGGAATTCTTCGAAATACACTGCCGGTATGCCGTTATGGCTTTATATAAATTTCAGTAGGTTAAAGAAGGTTAATTAACTTAAATATGTTAAACTAATGATTTGAAGATTTTCGATATCGATTGCTAAATGTGTATATACAAGAAAATCGACTATATACCTAAATATAAAATTATAACATTACGGAATTCTTCTAAATGCACTGCCGTTATACCGTTAAGGCTTTATGTAGACTTCAGTAAACTAAAAAATATTTATTAACTTAATAAGTTAAACTAATGATTTGAAGCACTTCGATATCGATTGCTTAATGCATATATACAAGAAAATCGACTTTATACCTAAATATAAGCTAAAGGAATTCTTCTAAATGCACTGCCGTTATGTCGCCATGGCTTTATATCAACTTCAATACGTTAAAGAAGGTTAATTAACTTAAATATGTTAAACTAATGATTTTAAGCATTTCGATATCGATTGCTAAATTCGTATATACAACAAAATCAACTTTATACTTAAATATAAGATTAGGGAAGTCTTCTAAATGCACTGTCGTTATGCCGCCCTGGCTTTATATCACCTTCATTACGTTAAAGAAGGTTAATTAACTTAAATATGTTAAACTAATGATTTGAAGATTTTCGATATCGATTGCTAAATGTGTAAATATAAGAAAATCGACTATATACCTAAATATAAGATTACGAAATTCTTCTACATGCACTGTCGTTATGCAGCCATGGCTTTATATCACCTTCATTACGTTAAAGAAGGTTAATTAACTTAAATATGTTAAACTAATGATTTGAAGCATTTCGATATCGATTGCTAAATGTGTATGTACAACAAAATCGTCTTTATACCTAAATATGTCAACTTCAGTTCGCTAAAGGAGGTTTATTAACTTAAATATGTTAAACCAGTTATCTGAAGCATTTCGATATCGATTGCGAAATATATATATACAAGAAAATCGACTTTATACCTAAATATAAGATTACGGAATTCTTCCACATGTACTGCCATTATTCCGCCATGGCTTTATATCACCTTTAATACGTTAAAGAGGGTTAATTATTTTAAATATGTTAAACTAATGGTTTGAAGCATTTCAAAATCGATTGCTAAATGTGTAAATAAAAGAAAATCGACTTTATACCTAAAAATAAAATTATAACTTTACGGAATTATTCTAAACGCACTGCCGTTATGCCGCCATGGCTTTATATTAACTTCAATACGTTAAAGAAGATTAATTAACTTAAATATGTTAAACTAATGATTTGAAGCATTTCGATATCGATTGCTAAATGTGTATATACAAGAAAATCGACTTTATACCTAAATATAAGATTACGTAATTCTTCTAAATGCTTTGCCGTTATGCCGTTAAGGCGTTTGTGGACTTCAGTAAGATAAAGAGGGTTAATTAACTTAAGTATGTTAAACTAATTGTTGACGCCGCCCCCGCCCAATTTCCATTGCCACGTCTGTATCGACAGAGCTATTCTCTTCTTCGAAGTTTTTTTCGAAGTTTTTATTCGCGCGCAACTAAACTCTGACTAAAAAGTTGCGCGCTCTCTTCTTTTGCGACGACGCTGCGGTACGGACGTGGTAAGTGTATTTCCAATTGATTCATATTTAAATATATGTATTATAAGAAACTTTTTTTTTTGATTTAATACTTGTGGAATAAATTTGCGCCGGACTTTTCCCCACGGCCAACCACATTTTTGGAAAGAACGAGCACCGTGCCCCACCACCCGAATTATCATTGGTCCTTCGAGCCGGATAACAGGTAACAAGTTGATTTTATATTTAAAGTGAAAGTGCATAATTTCCCCGCTTTAGCAACTCGCAAGTTACAGCCAAACATATTTGGATTTGTGCTCTGCAAGCTATAAGGCAATAGTTTGGGTAAATTTTGTGCATCATTTATGTACAAAACCCATTGTGCCGTGTGAAGTGGAGACCAAAACTTTTTTTTTGGCACTCTACCCGCAAAATTAAAGCACAAGATTGCAGGTAGTATTGTACTTCATATAAGTACAACAACAAATACACCTGGCAAATGCACTTATTCCACTTTGCAAAAAAAAAACCACACACTTTGTTATTCGAGAAAAAAAATATAAATTTCTTGGACGCACAAAATCGTCTTGAGCGCCAAAAATCTCTCTCGGTTCTTTGGTTTTTCTTATGATTAATTTGAGTTTAGTCGCTCAACTCTGCCTTCCCATATATTGCTCGAATAGCAATAAAGGCAAGCAGCAATAACGCAGCTGCAGTTTCGCGAGTGCGAGCAAAAACAAAAAATATACAAAGTTACAAGTGCGGTGAGTAACTAAAAATTAGAAAAGTGAAGTGAGCGACGGCTAGAACCCAAACAGCAAAGGAAGCAGCAAAGGCAGAGCGGCACAGGCAAGCGGCATAGGCAGAGCAGCACCGGCCAAGCAAAAAAGTGAGAGCGGCATACCAGCATAGGCAAAGCAGCAGAAGCCCAAGCAACACAGGCAAGCAGCAAAGCAGCACAGAGAAGCAGCACAGGCCAAGCAGCCAAGGCCAAGCAGCAGAAAGGTAAAGCAGCACAGAGAAGCAGCACAGGCCAAGCAAAAAAGTGAGAGCGGCATACCAGCATAGGCAAAGCAGCAGAAGCCCAAGCAACACAGGCAAGCAGAAAAGCAGCACAGAGAAGCAGCACAGGCCAAGCAGCCAAGGCCAAGCAGCAGAAAGGTAAAGCAGCACAGGCCAAGCACAAAAGTGAGAGCGGCATACCAGCATAGGCAAAGCAGCAGAGGCAAGGCAGCGCAGCAGCCATTCCAGAAGGACAGCAACAAGCGGAATAGTGCAGTGATAAATTAGAAAAACCCCAGTGAACAAAAGTGAATGTGAATAAATTCAAATAAGTGCTTGTGAATTTATTCAATTACTTGTATTGTATTTGTACATTTTAATAAAGCAATTAGCATCAATAAACTTTGTTTGTGTACATAGTTAAGGGACTAAGCGTGCTAGTGCATTGGGACGATAACCCAGCAAGCACATTCAAATTAAATTTGGGAAAATTACTTTGCGGAAATACTTCAATAAATTTGCAAGTGCAAGTACAAGTGCATTGGGCCGATTACCCAGCAAGCACATACAAAGTAAATTCGAAAAAATATTTTGAGAAAATAGTTTACTAAATTTATTAATTTTCTTTGTGCCTTCGAAAATTCACGTTTATAAAGAAACAACGCACTGCCTATCATCAACTAATTTGTGGTCTGTCCGTTATTGGTTCTACAACTTTTGAACTTTTGCAACATATTTGCAAATTTTTTTTAAAATTTTAATTTCAAGTTTAAGATCCGTTTTTGTGCAACATTTTGCAGTTCCGGTTAAATTTTTGAAAACAAGGGAAATCAATTAGACCCTTTACCACAGCTGCAGACGCTCTACTGGAGTTTGAGGAGTCTTTTACTCCAACAGCAAACAACCAAAGTGCCTACTCTCTTGAAGTTCAACAAGGTGAACTGAAATCTCTGTGGGCAGACGTAAAGTCTGAATACAAGTTGTGTTTGTCAAAAGTGGATCCTTCGGACACAAGCTCAATTGACGACATTAAGCTTAAATATACGAGCTGTTACCACGCCTATGTGTGTTGCGCGGCCTTGATGGGCGAACACATGCACAACCTCACGGCGTTCAACCAAAGCCCTACTTCAAATTCTACAGTGATTCAACCTGAACGGTTACAAAAAACTGTAGAGCCCGTGAGGTATTCTATCAAATTACCGCCATGTGATACAGAAATATTTCATGGCGATGTTTTACAATGGCCCTCATTTAGGGATTTATTTGCCGCCATTTATGGGAATAACCCAAGGCTATCCCCGGTAGAAAAGTTATTCCATCTCAATAAAAAAACGCGAGGTGAGGCAAAAGCTATCTTTTCCCAAAGCGCCACTGACGAATGACGGATTCGCATTGGCTTGGAATAATTTGTTGTGCAGATACGAAAACAAGCGAGTGCTTGTCAACACCCAATTGAATTTATTGTTCAAGCTCCCGCACATCTCAACAGAATCTGAGACAGAACTCAGAAATTTACAGCGGGAGATTAATAGCTGCATTTCAGCTTTACAAATACATGGCATCAATACAGATAGCTGGGATGCCATTTTTACGTACTTGTGTTCTATCCGACTGCCGGACTATACACTGTCGCTTTGGGAACAATCTCTGGATTCGGATTCAGAGACCCCAAAATGGGTTGAGTTAGACAAGTTTCTAACCAAACGGGTTAAAACGCTTGAGAGAGTACAAACCTCAAAGGCGAGTTGAGTACTCAACCTAATATTAAGTCGGCTGATGGTGAAGATCGGATACCAACCTTGCAGTCAAGGATTGGATCTAAACCCATCAATGCCCATCACGCCAAGACAAACAATATGAAATGTAAACTGTGCTCATCTCAATCACACATTTTGAAAACTTGTCAAAGATTCATTGAGATGCAGCCTAATGCACGGTTAAATGCTGTCAGAAAACTCCACGTCTGCCCTTTAAATGTTTATCGGACTCACATGAAGTCAAAAATTGCAAAAGTATGTTTAATTGTAATAAATGTAAACAGAGACATCACTCTATGATCCACCGGGGTCAGAGTGAGGATTTAGCTCAGATATCTGGCAGCACCGACACTACTGAGATTTCTACTAAATCTCATGTGGCCTCTATTAAGGCCAATATTTCAAATGTGCCGACCAGTCGAAGCATGCTCTTAGGTACAGCCATGGTGACCATATGTCACAACGAGAGCACTTCACTGTCAGAGCCCTGATTGATTCGGGATCTGAAGCAACCTTCGTAAGCAACAGTCTTCAGAAACGCTTACATCTGGCAAGCAAAAAGGTCAGCGCGCGAGTTTCAGGATTGAATAATACCGTATCAGGACGAGTTCAATCGGTATGCTCGATCACAATTGGCTCGCCCCCTAACAAAAGTTTGAAACTAGAAGCGGAAGCTTTGGTACTGCCAAAATTGACTGGACTGCTTCCATCCAGGTCAATTAACTCATCGATTGTAAAAAGGTTACCCAACATCCCCCTTTGGGGGATAATAATTTCTATACGAGTCAAAAGGTCGACTTGTTAATTGGAGCGGATCTTTACCCGAAAATCATTCTTAATGGGGTAAAATTGAAAATTTTCGGATCCCTTGCTGCACAACGAACAGTGTTTGGTTGGATTATAACAGGTTCCGTTCCCTCCGAAGAAAGGAAGGTAAATGGCAAAGGCGACGGACAAAATTCAGTAATAACTAAACAACAAACACAAAACAATTTTTGTAGTATAATAGATACTAATTATATATTTATACAACAGAAACAACATCAGCAGCATCATCAGCAGCACCAGCTCCAACAGGATCAAACTACCGATGATGGCGAAACAAATGATGCGCACGGCTTATCGAATCACACCGATAGGCATTGTGGCGTCGGTGGGCCGACACTGCATGCAGCAGCGCTATCTCTGTTAGCAACAACCGTAAGCAGCACACCACCGAGCAGCGCTGAAGCGGCAAATACCAACAATTTCGTTTACTACATGGGCCCCCCTGAAACGGTGGCAGCAACGGCTGTCACAGCTGCAACGCAGCGACATACTGTCGCAGCAACGCCACCACTACCACCCCCATCACAAACGTTGTCGCCATCATCAGCTGTGGCGGCCTCATCAGCAACAGTGCACTATTCACCACCACACCCGCAACTGCAACACTATGCCACGAGCAACACAGCGGCAGCATTGTCGGATGCCTTTCACCACCAGCAGATGCAGCTACAGCTACAACAACAATACGAGCAAACCCTTTTCAACTGCAAACATTATTATCACCAGCAACTGCAGGCGCCGCCGTCGCAATCGCAGCAAGAAGAGCAATCAGCAACGCATGTGACGTCACAACAGCCGTCTACACAATACCAACATGAGGCGGTCACAACAACAAGATTAAATCAACATGCAGCGCGCAGCAACAGACAAGCAACGCAGTCGACAGCCCCACAACACACAACGAATACATCACAAGCAGCAACAACAACACAGCAGCAGCAACCTGCAGCAATGGCGCACGCGTTGGCACACGCCACACGGCAACAACAACAACCGTGTCAACGGACGCAAAGCTCTGACCAACGAGGCCTCTCCCGCATACCACATGCCCAAGATCGAGCCAGACTCGAGTCGTCTCGCCGACTTCGGCATGCTGGTAACTTCCTTTCGGATTGGCGGCATGGCAATGATCGACTGAAACTCGATTCGTCTCAGCGACATTGCCCCGGGCCGAACCAGACTCGATTCGTCTCGTCGGCCACCCCATCCGAAGCGAAGGCGTGGACGAGACGCTCGACGTCAAGCAGATGCACGCTGTATCATCAAGGAACGGCACGCAACACTGCCTTGCCAGCAAAGACTTCCGGCGTCATATAATATCGGCACAATAAAGTGCACTGGCTGCCAACGCTTCTCACATTCACCACCTACCCAGGATCGAGTTAGACTCGATTCGTCTCGCCGACCTCGGAAGGTGGTGACTTCTATGCAGATTGGCGGCATGGCAATGACCGACTGAGATTCGATTCATCTCAGCGGCATTTCCCGGACCGAACTAGACTCGATTCGTCTCGTCGGCCACCCCATCTGCAAAGAAGACGTGGAAGGAGAAGTGCAGGAGCCAGTTAGTTAAGTTAGTTTTAAGTAATTAATTGTAAACTGCATTTGCAGTAATACTGCAAGGCGGGGAGAATGTTGACGCCGCCCCCGCCCAATTTCCATTGCCACGTCTGTATCGACAGAGCTATTCTCTTCTTCGAAGTTTTTTTCGAAGTTTTTATTCGCGCGCAACTAAACTCTAACTAAAAAGTTGCGCGCTCTCTTCTTTTGCGACGACGCTGCGGTACGGACGTGGTAAGTGTATTTCCAATTGATTTATATTTAAATATATGTATTATAAGAAACTTTTGTTTTTGATTTAATACTTGTGGAATAAATTTGCGCCGGACGTTTCCCCACGGCCAACCACATTTTTGGAAAGAACGAGCACCGTGCTCCACCACCCGAATTATCACTAATGATTTGAAGCATTTCGATATCGCTTGCTAAATGTGTACATACAAAAAATCAAATTTATACCTAAATATAAGATAACGGAGTTCTTCTAAATGCACTGCCGTTATGCCGTTAAGGCTTTATGTAGACTTCAGTAAGACAGAGAGGGTTAATTAACTTGAATATGTTAAACCAGTTATTTGAAGCATTTCGATATCGATTGCTAAATATGTAAATACAAGAAAATCGACTTTATACCTAAATATAAGAATACGGAATTCTTCTAAATGCACTGCAGTTATACCGTTAAGGCTTTATGAAGACGTCAGTGCGTTAAAGAAGGTTTATTAACTTAAATATGTTAAACTAATGACTTGAAGCATTTCGTTATCGATTGCTAAATATGTAAATACAAGAAAATCGACTTTTTACCTAAATATAAAATTACGGAATTCTTCTAAATGCACTGCCGTTATGCCGCCATGGCTTTATATTAACTTCAATACGTTAAAGAAGGTTAATTAACTTAAATATGTTAAACTAATGATTTGAAGCATTTCGATATCGATTGCTATATGTATATATACAAGAAAATCGACTTTATACCTAAATATAAGATAACGGAATTCTTCTAAATGCACTGTCGTTATGCCATTAAGGCTTTATGTAGACTTCAGTAAGATAGAGAGGGTTAATTAACTTAAATATGTTAAACTAATAATTGGAAGCATTTCAAAATCGATTGCTAAATAAATATAAATTTCGGTACGTTAAAGAAGTTTAATTTACTTAAATATGCTAAACTAATGATTTGAAGCATTTCGATATCGATTGCTTAAGGTGTATGTACAAGAAAATCGATTTTATACCCAAATATAAGAAATACGGAATTCTTCCAAATGTACTAACGTTATGCCGCCATGGCTTTATATCACATTTAATACGTTAAAGAAGGTTAATTACTTTAAATATGTTAAACTAATGGTTTGAAGCATTTCGTTATCGATTGCTTAATGTGTAAATAAAAGAAAATCGACTTTATACCTAAAAATAAAATTATAACTTTACGGAATTATTCTAAATGCACTGGCGTTATACCGTTAAGGCTTTATGTAGACTGCAGTAAGCTAAAAAGCGTTTATTATCTTAATATGTTAAACTAATGATTTAAAGCATTTCGATATCGATAGCTAAATGCGTATATACAAGAAAATCGTCTTTATACCTAAATATGGGTTTACGGAATTCTTCTACATGCACTGCCGTTATGCCGCCATGGCTATATGCCAACTTCAGATCGTTAAAGACGGTTTATTAACTTAAATATGTTAAACTTATGAGATGAAGCATTTCGATATCGATTGCATAATGCGTATATACAACAAAAACGGCTTTTTACCTTAATATAATATTACGGAATTCATCCAAATACACTGCCGTTATACCGTTATGGCTTTATGTAAACTTCAGTAATATAAAGAAGGTTAATTAACTTAAATATGTAAAACTAATGATTTGAAGCATTTCGTTATTGATTGCTAAATGTGTATATACAAGAAAACCGACTTTATACCTAAATATGAGACTACGGACTTCTTCTAAATGCACTGCCGTTATGTCGCCATGGCTTTATATCAACTTCAATACGTTAAAGAAGGTTAATTAACTTAAATATGTTAAACTAATGATTTGAAGCATTTCGATATCGCTTGCTAAATGTGTACATACAAGAAAATCAACTTTATACCTAAATATAAGATTACGGAATTCATCCAAATGCACTGCCGTTATACCGTTATGGCTTTATGTAAACTTCAGTAAGATAAAGAAGGTTAATTAACCTAAATATGCTAAACCAGTTATTTGAAGCATTTCGATTTCGATTGCTAAATGCGTATATACAACAAAACCGAATTTATACCTAAATATAAGATTACGGAATTCTTCTAAATGCACTGTCGTTAGGCCGCCATGGCTTTATATCACCTTCATTACGTTAAAGAAGGTTCATTATTTTAAAATATGTTAAACTAATGGTTTGAAGCATTTCGATATCGATTGCTAAATGCGTATATGCAACAAATTCGGCTTTATATCTAAATATAAGATTACGGAATTCTTCGAAATACACTGCCGGTATGCCGTTATGGCTTTATATAAATTTCAGTAGGTTAAAGAAGGTTAATTAACTTAAATATGTTAAACTAATGATTTGAAGATTTTCGATATCGATTGCTAAATGTGTATATACAAGAAAATCGACTATATACCTAAATATAAAATTATAACATTACGAAATTCTTCTAAATGCACTGCCGTTATACCGTTAAGGCTTTATGTAGACTTCAGTAAACTAAAAAATATTTATTAACTTAATAAGTTAAACTAATGACTTGAAGCACTTCGATATCGATTGCTTAATGCATATATACAAGAAAATCGACTTTATACCTAAATATAAGCTAACGGAATTCTTCTACATGC
>JAPZAG010002695.1:0-14830 GCA_027475135.1 Bactrocera correcta | reverse complement strand
TTCACATGTTTTTATTCGTCGCGACGCTCCACACCACGCATTCACTTCACCTTATGAAGGACCTCACCGAGTCATTTCAAAGCATGAAAAATACTTCATCGTAGACGTAAAAGGCGAAAACACTACAGTTTCGATCGACCGACTAAAGCCTTTTTATGTACTTCCCGACGATAAGCTCAACGAGAATGAGCAGCACAACGACGATGACAACAATACTACGCCTACATTAACTTCACCAGAGTCATCTGAACCTGGCACATCCCGATTTTCGTCGCCATCATACCGCCCATCTGAATACGATTCCAACTTATCTACACCGTCACCCAAGAGACGCGTTAGATTCCGCTGAACTTTTAATAATCTTTCTAAATTATCAATAATTTTGATAACGTTCTCAAAGAAGGGGAGTACTTGTGGGACGACCCACAATATACTTGTACTATAATATTACATCGCAACGTTTATTACAACATGGCAACATCATGTCAGCAAGTCAGCAAGTCAGCTGCGCCTGGCTCACAAGCTACGCTGAAACGAATACAACAGAAAACGAAACAAGGAATACATAAGCAACTTTTAGGCTTGAGGACGCCGGCGGTTAGTACTATATAGGACTACGCATCATACGAGCAGTTCTCTTCTCCTGCTGACAGCCACCGTGAGCACATCGCAATTATAACCACCACAAAAAAAAAGTTTTATATCATGTAGTTTCTAAAAAATATATTAAGAAAGCTCGTGTTAAAATTTGAATTTAATCAGTTTAGCCGTGGTTGCGTCAAGCGGCAAGATATATATTTAAAACTTAAACCTAAAATTATGGAAACATTAATTACAAATATTGTAATAAATTGAATTAAATTAGTATTATATACTTGCTCTAATAAATTATAATACTAAAATATTACTTACCTTACTCACCTTAACTTAATCTGTTACAATATTTAACAAAAGTTGAAAAGTGTTACACTTACCCCTTTTTTAATACATATTTATATTAGCACTAGTTTAAGCCGTTCGTTTTAAGATTTAGGCTAATCAATTAGAACTGTGAAATAAAGAACTCCTCTTATGTGAACCGTTGAACCGAACGCACGATTTTTCGTTACCGGAGTAGTTTACAAGTCTTTTCGCGACAGGTAATTGGAGTGTTATTAAAATTGCGCATCCTTAACTGTTTTCGTGTCTCAAAAACGCTTGAGACTTTTCATGGCGGCCGAGCAGGGACAAGTGCGTAATTAAAAACTTAAAACTAAAATACACTTAAAAAAGTGTAAAACAATTCATATTGCATTAATTAATATTTCAAACCAATTGCCTGTGTTTAATTCCTTTCGGATCTTGGTTTTCGGTATTTGGCTTTCGGCTAAGTGAAAGTGTGGACAAGATACAAAATAATAATATTTGTGAACTCGTGTTATGTATTTAAAACACATTAATAAAAAGCTCAAAAATGAAAATATATACATACATAAAGGTCAAATATTTATGTGAAACAATAACGGATTGGAATGTCCCCTCGATATTTCACATAGTGAAAAATTAATGAAATGCCAATCAAAGATTGAAGAAATTGATGAAGACGACATGACCCGACAGGAGTTAAAGGACATAATCGTTGAAAGGAGGGCCATAATCAAGTCAGATTTATGGAAAAATTAAACTTCACTTGCCGAAACATCTTTTGTAGCTTCTCACAGCTAAAGGCTCCCTAAAATGAATTTGCCGAAATTCAATGGAGAATATTCAGAATTTAAACTTTTTATGAGTTTGTTTGAGAGCTCCATATATCCCAGATATAGAAAAATTTAACTATTTGGTAAATTGTTTATCTGGAGAGGCTTTGGGAACAATCAAAGCGTTTCAGATGTCGGATGAAAATAACCCGAAAGCGTTGTCAAGTCTAAAAAAGGTTTATGATAATAAATGTTTGATTTTTTTCAATACAATATCTAAACTTTTTGAGTTGCCAACCTTCCCAAAGCCATCCGCACTATCATTCAATAATTGACGAAGTGGCAGCGGTATATGATTTATAGAGTATATGATTTATGACTGCCTGCCCCACTTTCAGTACCCTTACGCATAAATTGCTTGCGTAAGGGGCATACCGTATCCAAAACGCAGAGCGGCTCGATGTCGATGTGTGCAACCGATCGCATCACACGTTGTTGCACCAGTATTCAGTCTCCTTCACCGCTGCAACTCATCCGCAACCATCCATCACAGCGAGTATGCCGGATCGGGTAATGTTAGAAACAGCAGTAATTATAGTGAGAACCAGCTGTGTAGATTACCTGCCTGCGAGAGCGTTGCTGGACTCAGGCTTCCAGGTCAAGTTTATGACGGAGGACTTGACACAGAAATTGCGAATTCAACGTCAGCACAAAACATTAAGAGTAATAGGAATTGGCAATTCCAATACGTAAGTGGGGTCCAAACTAAGTGCGTTTGTCAAGTAGCGATTAAATAATTATGAATTTTCGGCGGGATTCTGGATAATGCGATGCATTTCGGCAAATCATCCAGACCATAACATTAATGTTAGTGGCTGAAAAATTTCTGAATTGGCGGATCCAGAATTCTACAAATCTAAATCATAGGGATATCCTATTGGGTGCTGAAGGAGGGTCCTAACCAACCAACCGAAAATCCTTTTAGGATGGGTTGGACTGACAAATACGGCAGCAGTTTAAGTTCTCCTCCCAGATTACATAGCACACTTTGCCAAGCTGAAGAAGACTTAACGTCAATAGATTCAGTAGTCCAAAAATTTAGGGCTCTAGAAGAATTACTTTCAGATACAAATGGCATAAAATTCACACAAGAGCAACAAGAGTGTGAAAAAGTTTTCGTAAATACAACTCAATTATTGCCACAGAATGATTTATAAAGTGGACCGTGAGTTACTCGGTCACTCCTATGAAACCGCAGTTCGGCGGTTTCAGGCCCTGTAGGGAAGAAAATTAAAAGATCAAGAACTTCATAAAATGTATCTGGACTTTATGAATGAATATAGAGCACTAGGACACATGAGCCCAACGAACAATAAGATCCCGTGTGAGCTACACTACTTCATTCCGCATCAATGCGTTTTAAGGCCCGAGAGCACAACAACCAAATTACGTGCTGTTTTTGATGCTTAGAGTCGATCTTCAACTCAAATAGCGTTGAATAAACTTTTAATGGTAGGTCCAACCATCCAAGAAGAATTATACTCAACTCCTCTTCATTTTCGCCTACATAAAAGTGCATTAACAGAGGATATTACTAAAATTTATCGCCAAATAATTATCCATGAAGAAGACAGAAATTGTCAACTCATTATGTGGAGAAAGCATCTTTCAGAGCAAATACAAATTTTTCGTCTTAAAACCGTAACATACGGCACTGCGCCTGCTCCATTTCTCGCGACACGGTGTTTGCAAATGCTCAGCGATGCTAATACAATGAAATATTCACTCGGTTCATTGGCATCAAAAGCATCTTCTATGTTGATGATTTGTTAACAGAGTCCGAAAATTTTGAGTCTCTTCACTTAACGAAATGGGTTTCGAACCACCCTTGATCTTTCGACAGTAATTGCACTGAAAAGTCATTAAGCTTCAATGACAAAAATTCCACTAACACGTTAGGAATCAATTGGTTGCCGAAAGATGATTTATTTCGATTTGTTTCAGATGACAATTTTAATGATCTGCGAGCCACTAAACGAAAAATATTGTCAGTTTCTGCTTGTCTTTTTGATCCTCTTGGATTACTAGGCCTACAAGTTACCAAAGCAAAAATGTTATTGCAAGAGCTCTGGATCCAAAATTTAAATTGGGTTGAGTCGATTCCATTGCCCCTTGACACCAGCTGGCAGAACTTTAATGCCAACCTACATGGCTGCCAAATAAATGGCTTCGCCGACGTTTCAATAAGAGCATAGGGGTTCTGCATGTACATACGAAACCACTCTGCTAGTGGTATTAAATGTATGCTGCTTACTGCATAGTTTAAAGTAGCTCCGCTGAAGACTAAGTCTCTCCCGTGTCTCGAGCTCTCGGCAGCACATCTTCTTTCGAAATTAAAGTCAAGAGTAGCGCCTCTATTGAGTCGACATTTCGAAAATATTACATTTTGGACAGACTCGGAAATCGCTTTATATTGGATCAAAAGACATCCATCCTCACTACAAACCTTCATCGCAAACAGAGTGTCCGAAATCCAAGAGTTGACTGACAAAGTACATTGGCGACATGTGCCAACGAAACAAAATTCTGCGGATCAAGTGTCTCGGGGTTTTAACGTGGACGAATTGAATAATTTGACATAGTTTGGCGATCCACAGTTTCTCCTAGAAGACCTTGCAATATTCCCAATTAATAACCGCTTCCAGCTCTCATCAGAAGACAAAGCATTAGAGAAGAAGAAAAATTCATTTATACTAATATCGACCACTGAGAAAATTCAGTATTGAACCTTATTGAAAAGTTCTCTTCTCACAAAAAATTTGCTTCGTGTGGTCGCATATATTTTACGATAGATCAGACGACCATCAAATTTCTCCACGGGACAGGATCTGACTTCAGAAGGGTTAAACTTGGGTTTTTTAAAAATTACACAGGTGGTCCAACATTCAGAGTTTTCGGATGTTATTCAAAAATTGCATAAAGGCACCACCCTATCCGCAAACTTGCAAAAACTCAACCTGTTTTTGCATGAGCACTCGGAGATGTCACTGTCGTTTAAACTAATCCGAGTAGGAGGTAGCCTATTAAATGCACCTCTCCCATATGATGCCAAATTTCCGCTTTTACTAAATAAGAGTTCGTACTTCGTTATAACGTATTTACGGTTCCTAGACATTCAAAATCACCATGCTGGAACTAAAGCGTTGGTTGCGCTTCTTCGAGAACGCATATGGCTGATTAATGCAAGAGAAGCTTGCAGTAGAACCGTAAGAAACTGTATACATTGTTTGTATTACAAGCCGAAGTTGCAAAATTAAATAATGAAAAATTCGCCAGTCGAAAGACTTCGAGCACTACGGCCCTTTCTTATATGTGGCATAGATGTTTGTAGTCCGATATACACAACCTTGAAAATACGCGGTCGACCACGCGTAAAAACCTATAATGCAGTTTTCGTTTGCTTCACTTCAAAAGCAGTCCATTTAGAATTAGTTTCGGACCTATCTTCTAATTCATTTATTTTCGCCCTTAAAAGGTTCATTAGACGCCGAGGGATGCCGGCGAAGATATTCAGCGACAACGTTACCAACTTGAAAGGATTCGCCGCAGAAGAAGGATTCAGCTTCACCTTTATACCACTTCGGTGGGTTATGGGAAGCCGGGGTGAAGTCCGCTAAATAACACATCGTTCACGTAATCGGCAACGCGCTACTGACCACAGAGGAACTGTCAACGCTACTGGCAGAAGTGGAGGCCATCCTCAATTCTCGGCTCCTCACACCGTTGAGCCAGGACCCCAACAACGGCGAGTAACTAACCGTATACAATACTAATATAATTCAATTTGTTACAATTTTTGTATTGTATACCTGCCTAATACTCAGCACACTATATCGATCGCTGCGAGGAAAGCGGCGTAAGTCAATTGAAGGCATTAGACGAGAATCGCTAGGATATTCCGGAAACTGATTTTAACAACTGTTTCGAGGATTTAAAGGGACGTTAACAGAAGTGTACTGAGGCCAAAGGGGATTACTTTGAGGGGGACGGCATAGGTCTTGAAGAATAAATTAAGAGTTGAAAATTATTAACGAAATGCTAACAGTTTTTTTGTAATTTTAATAGACCTTGACTTTTAAACTTTTCTTCATCCAAATTTTCGTTTGTATTTCAATGTCATTAGAAAGCAGCCAATGTGTTTGTATAGTTTACACAAATTTCTGCTAAACGCAAAATTAATGGGGTTGGCATAGGCTGCAACTTCATGATTTTTCCTCGCAACCTTCACGCATCATACTTCAACACGCTGCTAAACATTTGCTTGTTAAATTTTCATGCTTGAGTGAAATTTCAATTGGTGTGTAAATGTTTTTCCAAGAGCTTTTAAGCCAGACCACAATTGAACAAGCACCTAAGGTTCTGACTATACAGCCTCTCCTAGTGATTGGTTGGAGGACCGGGAGGGAGTGAAAAGCTTATTGCACTGCCCTGAGATATACATACGTTTTGCCTTACTTGCTTCTCTTTAAAAACATTTGACTCCTTTGCACTTCCTTATTTGATTTGGTTTTTTCCTTGATATATTTCGTTTTTGTGTTATGCTTTAACGGCTTATGCCGTGTTGAATTGAAGTTGTATAGGGTATTGAACGCGTTTAGTTTGTGATTTTCAGCTTATAGTAAAACAACCTTTTAACTTTATTATTGTATTTTTATATTTACATTATTTTTATGCTAAAACACTTAGTTTTACTATATGTGAACTTAAATTCCATTCCAATGCTTGAAGGCGAGCTGTAGTGAGTGCGAATTAAGGATTATGTTTTGAGGGCGTGCACCTTGAATGTCCGGTCCCTTAATTGGGAAGGTGCCGCTGCCCAGGTGATTGATGTCCTCGTTAGAGTGAAGGTTGACATCACCGCCGTCCAAGAAATGCGATGAACGGGCCAGGGACTAAGGCGGTTAGGTCCTTGTGGCATTTACTAAAGTGCCTACGTAAAGGAGCGCAAATTCGGCGTGAGATGTCGCAAATTTTCGTAATGAAGTTGAACCATTTGTAAAAGTTTTTCCACAATGAAATGCCAAAAACAACTTGACGTAACTCACCTTAAGTCTGTCAAAAAAGGTTATTGGAATAAGTATCTCTACTTGAATCACCCGTTAGTTTATTCTTGAACGCTATCAGTTTTTAATAATTTTCCATACAGTCACATGGGTCCCATTTACACCGCCAAGCAGAAAACTTGTTTCGCTTGCATAGACATACATACACATAAATATGTGTGCTTTCACATGTCGCTTGAATTTTTAAAATTCACAATTTACATAATGTTATTTTTCTTTCCTCTTGTTATTATTTCTTCATCTAAGGAGCTAAGTCCTCACTATTCGCTTTGAATAAATTCTCAACCAGCTACACTTTACTTCTTTAGCGCCCACACAATTCGTCAAGTGAAGTTATGCAACGACAGCGCAGCAGAGCAGCAACAGGCAACAAAGCTGTCAAAATTTATCAGAACATCTACAAAACAGCCACAGCAGCATCTACTTAGTGCAATTTAGGGGGTTTATATTGGTTTCGGCGGTATGGGTGCAGCACTTGGCTTACTAAAGTTATATGAGCGCTGATTTTGTCTTGTTTATATTTTAGACTGTTATCAAAAAGGGAAAATAATAATAATATAATAAAATTTATAATTTATGTAATTTTTTCGACCAATTTTCTAATAACTAAAGATTTATTGGTTCTAAAAAAATTTTAAATAAAGCTCTAAATATAGAACATTTTGATAAATAGGTATGTATTTATTACCTCTGCTTGATTTAGTCAAATTGTTTTTAATTTCTATTAAAGCTTTTAATAATGACAACATAATGAAAAAAACATTTCCATTAGGTTGCCTTTCATTCCGATTTTACGGATAATGGATATCAGTGAGTAGATTAATTTTTACATCGTTGCAACATGTTGCTACAGAGTATAATAGTTTTTTTTACCTACTGGTTGCTTTTATCATCTAAAACAAATGGAGATGGGTTATGGTTGAAATCCGGGTGACTGTCCATCCGTCCATACTTGCAAGCTGTAACTTGAGTAGGAATTGAGATATCTTGATAAAGCTCGGTATGCGCATTTTTTTTAAAAAAAATAAAAGCACAAAACTATAATTTGATAAGGCGATCGCAGTTGCAAAGGGCACCTGTAGGTAAAATTTTTTTTAAAAAAAACCCTGATGTTAATATTATGGGTCAAGCGTTCTCCTAATTTTAAGTACTTTAGACACAAAAATACACTGTTTTGAGTAAAACACGCCCTGTAATTAGATAACTCATATAATGGCCGATATTAGGTAAATGGGGGCTCAACGAGATTCTCTCTGAATTTTACACCAACTGATATTTTCAGTCAAAAGTCAAATATAGATACTAGAGTCCCCATTTCCGGTATTTGGGAGCTTGAAAAGTTTTGGTTGCATTTTGACAATTTTTAGCCATTACGTGGCAGAAATTACAGGAATTATTAGTACGCATTTTTATTCTGTTATAACTATTAATTGATTTCACTCATTTTCACACTGTGATATAAGAATGTGAGGGAATATAACAAACTAAATTTAATATAAATTAGTCCAAATATGAGTTTGCCTAAAAGTGGATTTTGCCACGCACATCGTAAAATTTTTTATCCCGGCTCCAATGAAGTCCCCCCCATACTATGTCTGATGTACATTTGTTTGTATCTCTGTCTTTTAGTTATTGACTTATTGCACTTTTTGTAGCTTTTAACAGTACCGTTATATGGGGAGTGGACGAGATTATCTTTCTATTTCAACCAATTCTGCATTGTCGCTAGTTTTTTGGGGTTTAATAATGATTTGTCGGCGTGCCAGTGATAGAATAGAATATTAATTGTGGTTCTGCCCCGCGAACTAGGGTTTATTGTGCCCTCTCCTATATCACATGACCTCCCAAAGCCCCAGCAGCCTGAACGTTCCAGTAGTTTGCCGGGCATTAGTGAGGTGATGTAATCCCTGCTGATATAAGCGGAATCCAGGGCCTTAAGCCTTTTTCTACAGATTGCTGTGCAATCTAGGATTAGGTATGCTGGTGTTTCCTGTTCCAGGTCGCAGAACCGGCAGTTAGCACAGGAGACCAAGAACAAGTTGGACAGGTGCTTCCTGAGCTTACAGTGCCCTGTGTAGACTGCGACGAGGAGATGGAATTTATCACGGGGGGGGTTAATTAATTCTTTAAACCCGGAGAGGTTATACCCTCCTGGGAGCAGCTTAGCGTGGCGCATGCTTGCTGCCTGCCGCCAGTGCCGCTCTCTCTCCTCTCTCTGTGGGGGTCCTACTGCTATGTACGGCTCTGGTCCCAACACCTTGTCATTCCCTTCTACTCCCTTGTGCCCTTGTACCCAAATTAGGTGCACCCGGTTGCACAAGGACAGGCGGTTAAGCCTTCCTATGCATTCTTCGACTAAAAGCGATTTGGTCTCGTATGATAAGATCGCCTTTAGTGCCGCTTGACTATCGCATTGACTGATGACAAGAAATTCAGCCTGGAAGATGCTTGGGAAGCATCCATAGGTATGGACAGCTTAGTACGCGGACTCGCAATACCTGCCCCAATACCTTCCGGTGTTTTCGAGTCATCAATGTACCACTGAATGGTACTGTCTGCCAACAGCCTTCCCAGCGTGGAATCATTCCACTCCTTATTGCCGCCTAGAGTTACTTTGAAATTCTTCTTGAGATTTATTTTCTTCGTTGTGCCGTCCCTTGGGAGGAGGGACATGGTGTGCTTTCTGCTAGAGCGTCCATCTGTCTGCCGGCCAGGCGTCTGCAAATCATAAGCGCTCTAGTTGTTTTGGACAGCGTTAAGTCCAAATGCCTGCTCCATTTCAGCATTGAGTCTAAGGTGAGGCCAAGGAATTTGACCTCCTTAGACATTTCTACCTCTGTGCCTCCAATTGTTAGGGACCTCAGGCCTGGAAGAGATCTCCGCTTAGTGAATGGGATAACGGTGGTTTTTGCTGGATTGATGTTTAGCCCTACCGTGTTGCACCATCCTTTCGCCGAGTTTAAGCCCCTTTGAACAATGTCACAGAGGGTGTTCTCAAATTTGCCTATCGCCATTATGACAAAGTCGTCCGCGTACCCTTGACAGCGGATTCCATTGCTTGTGAGCAACTCGAGTAGTTCGGCTACTATCAGGCTCCAAAGCAGAGGGGACAGTACTCCACCCTGTGGGCAGCCCCTCGTGGCGCCAAGACGAATCTTGCTGTCTCCCACTGTTGTTTCTGCAACCCTAGTGCGCAGAAGGGTTTTTATCCACTACGTATCGGGGGGTTAACGTTTCTTCTCTCGAGCGCCTTGATCACGCTAGTGTGAGACGCATTATCAAAGTGTGACACGCACCCTCAATATCAAGGAAGGCGCAGATCGCAACCTCGCCATTATCCAGCGAGTCCTGCAGCTCAGACGTGAGTTGGTACAGAGCAGTGGTTGTGGATCTACCCGCTCTCTACGCGTGTTGTCTGGCATGTAGGGGTGCGATCTTCAGCGCTTCCGATCTGATATGGTTGTCTATTACTTTTTCCATCCCTTTCAGCATAAGGGATGTGAGACTTATAGGGCGGAACGATTTGGCTAGCGAATAGCCTTTCCTCCTTATCTTGGGGATGAAAATTACTTTAGCGATTCTCAGTGACTCTGGGATATACGACATCACCAGGCTGTATCTCATCAGCCCCAGCAGGTGTGGTAGGAGGATGTCCATACCTTGCTGCAGAAGGGCCGGGAAGACGCCGCCCCCTCCCGATGACTTGTAGCTTGAAAAGGGGGCCCAGTGCCCACCTGACTGAGTCTGCAGTGAATAGGTTCCTTGTAGTCAGCCAGTCTGAGCGATCCTTCCTACGTGTAGCCGGGGTTTGGGGGTTTAGGTCAGCTTGAACCGTGCGTTTGTAGAAGTGTTTCTGCCCTCTCCTCCGCGCTTGTCGAATAGGTCCCGTCCTGTTTTTTAAAGGGGAAAATACGTGTCCGTCTTACCCTTCGACAACGCTTTGTGCAGTCTTGCTGTCTCCCGGGGGCGAGGAGACGCTATCACAGAATTTATTTAAGCTGTTTGACTTGGCAAGCCTAATCTCCTTGTTGTAGGCTGTTAGGTGTCATTTGTAGTCCTCTCAGCTACCTGTGCGCTTGGCTTTGTTGAACAGCCTACGCACCCTTAGTCTAAGGGCGAGAGTTTACTGGACCACCAGGGGCAGCTTTGTTTGCTGGGGGTCATTTTCAGTGGACAGGCACAGTTATAGGCGTCCACAATGGACTGGTTTGTGGCTCTCAGTTTGCTCTCCAGTCCAACTGTGGTCGATCTACCATCCGCCTGCCCCACTTTACTTGTATTTCTACTTAGAGTCTCTCTGAAAATACCCCAGTTCGTATTCCTAGGGGTATGAGTCGGAGGTCGGTCCCTGACTACCACCCTTAGAACAAAACGAATGAACCTGTGATCCGACAGTGAGGGCTCCTTTGACACCCGCCACTGTGAGATCAGCCCGATTATGTTGTCATTGCTCAGGGTAATGTCTAGGGCCTCCCTGCGAACACTAGTTACGAAGGTTGGCTCACAACCCACATTTTCTATGCTAATGTTATTACTAATCTGTACTCCCGGAAAGTATGCGGATGCGAGGACGAAGTCCGATCCTTCCTTGTCCTTCACCTGCACCGCCACTAGGTCTTGCGTTAGAAACTCTGAAATACAGAAAAAGTCTATATCGGCTCTAACGACTACACAAGAACGGGGTCTCTCGCTAAAGAGATCCCAGATTACCTTGCTCCTTCTCGAGTTGAGGCCTCTTACCTCTCGCCTGAACACCCAAGGTTCCTGGATTAGAAGGATCCCCAGGTTATCCGAAATGAACCTCTTCACGATGACCGCCGAGGCCGCCGATGCGTGATGTAGGTTCAGCTGGGCCACTTCTATACCGGTTATGGAGCTTATAGTATGGGTTCGATGAGAAATAAGTCATCGTCCTCCATCTCCTCATTGACCTGCATCTCCAGCCCTTCCAGCAGCTCGTGGGTGGATGGCATGTCTTCCTGCTCATTAGGGGGCTTGTTGCTTCCATCTACATCCGCGGCGCTGATCGCAACCTGTCCAGCCGAGATGGGTTCGTTGGGGGACTCATCTTGCCCTCCCGAAACCACAGCTGCAGTCGCCTCATGCGCTGCTGGGCGGGTTACGGGGGGAGCCAGTGCTGCGGTTATCCCCGTCGTGGTTCCTTGGCTTGCAGACGTAGCCTTGGGCCTCCATGGCCTCACAATAATCTTGCCGAAGCGGGAAAATTTAGCCTGAATCCCTTCTGCCTGATATACTTGTACGATTGGTCGTCCATCGTGATGTTGAGGTTCCACCCAGAACCCTCAACACTACTTGCTGCGACCTTACACGCCGAGGTACTTAAACCTTCGTTCTGGTTCCTCACCAGACTGAGCGCGAAGTCGTAGCTCTTGTCTGCACTTCTTGGGAAGAACGCCACCATGCTATGCAGCTGCGGTATTTCTTCACCCCTCCTTAACACAGGGCCGGACCCTTCCAACCCTCTAGCCTTGGCGTGATCTCCTTCAGTCAGGTGGCCGACTTTTCATCCTTGCAGTCGACCAGCAGCATGCCGCCCTTAAAGAAAATGCCGTTGAAGGCGCCGGTGAAGCCGACGCCGATAGATAGGGCATTTACAAGGCAGTCCTGGGGAGCCGTCAGCTGTTCAGACTCAGGGCCTCCGCCGGGTAGTTGCGGGGCAACACTGCCATTCCGATGCTGCTCATGGTTGGGGTTGGAGCGCTTTCCATGGTTTATCTCCCGTAATCTCTTGGGCCTTGGTGGCTCCTGAGGTGTTATAAAAACAACGCCGTTTAAATAGTTTTACCACAAATGAAAATAGTTTGTGAAAAGTGCATTAATTTAAATCCTACACAGAAATAGATATATTTGTAAACATGGATGCGTTCAATCGCTAGAAGAATGTTGCACAAATGGGTGGTGCAACGACGTCACATAACTTAAGCCCTATAAAAACTTATAAAACGTTCGAAAAGCAATGGAAGGAGTAAAAAAATAGTCAACTGCGAACACATTAAGTGTATGTACGAAAGCATAAAAAAATTTTGTACGTGTCTACACAATGTGCACTCTTCTATAGTAATTACATACATACATTGTATAGTATGAACTTGTATAAAAGATAGTCTACACATGGGTATATATGTATTATAAGCATAAGTGCGTATATGAGCTACTGTACTACTGCATCGGTATCTTAAGTAAGTTTAGCAATAAATTTTTTCGACGACATTGCGTTATGGTTTTTTTTAGTTGGGCACTGCGAAAATGTGCTAAATAGCAGAAAATCATTACAGGGAAAATAAAAAAATGACCCGATGTTCAAATCGCTCCTTTAGTATGCAATCACAAAGAAAGGAAATGAAATATTCCACTAAATTAAAGACCAGCAATTTGAGAAATGTATAAACTACTATGAGCAAAAATGGAATGACTTTGTTCATAATTTAAAAATTCTTAATTTATTTTTTAAAAGCCATTCCGTCCCCTCAAAGTAGTCCTCTTTGGTCCCAATATACTTCTGCTAAATTGGCTCATAATTCCGGCCTCGTTTTACGAATAGCTTCTCTCAAATGACGCATAACACTCAAATGGTCTCACACCTCGATTATAGGAGAAAACTGTAATCACTCGGCTCACCTTCGGCATGATATTGTCTGGTTCCGGATCATATGCATATATCCAAGTGTACAGAAAACGCTCTTCAAAATGCTTTGGTACTGTGAGAGATTTTCTTTACTAAAATTTCTTTCCTCAATACATCTCTTAATTCTAATCTCTAAACTATGTATGTATGTATATGTGTTTATGATTATTGTACATATACAATACATATACATATACATATACATATACATATGTGTAAATATGTATTATATTTTTATTGCCTTCTTCAGTTACCAACGCATTGATATTTTACAACTGTTTAGAATCACTGTGTGACTCAATGCTTTTGCGCATTAGTTTTTGGGAGTGTGTATGTCTATTTATATTAGTTTTATGTATACTTATAGCGGGATTCTGTAACCAGTCTCTAGTCTCTATTTGAGACATTTTGAGACAAAGTATCAATTTGATACTAGTTACTATTCACTAAACAGTCTCTAGCGTTAGCTCAAAATATTGGGACCTGGTAGTTAGCTGGTCACAAAACTAAAAAGAACTCTTGCTGCCGTTTTCTATGTACTGAATAGAGATCATCATAGATATTAATCGATTGTCGTTTTTTTACATTTTGTAAGCAATTCAAACACGAAAAGGTTAATAATAAATAAATTTTACATAAATTTCGTAAATATTATGAAACAAAGTCAACAATATTTTCATTTTTATTGATAATTATGTTTTTTGACTATGTTATAGAAAAGTTAATATTTGTTATCAACATATTTATTATCATTCAAGTGTAAAAACATCTCTGAATAATGAAATGTAATAGATTTTGAGACTGTCACTTACAGAATAGCAAAAACGTCTCAAGTCTCAAAAATTGTCTCTAACTCAGAATCTCAAATTTAGAGACTTGATACTGTCTCACGTTACAGAATCGCACGGTTATACTAGTTTATGATTTTATTCAATAGGCAGGGATTTTTACATTTTTATGAGCAAGTTTTACTTGATATTTAGTGGACTGTTATGGAAGGCATACACGCAACAATTAGTTGGTTGATCGAGTTGGGCTAGATATTGCCCTTGTCGCTACATACGACACAACTTTTAACACAATTTTGAGGCCAACTTAATTTTTGAATATTCACTTCGTTGCTTACACATGGGTTCGGAAGTTGTTCCTTTACTTATTATATATGACGCGCTCTCTTTGACAGCCGAAATAAAATGGCGAAATCGTTAGAAATCGCACGACCAACCCAAAAATTTTCCAACTAACACAACTTGACAAAATATCAAAAAAAAAATTTTTTTAAAATAATTAAAACTAACTATATTTTAATAAACTAAGTAATTGTTATTCTTTTATGATTTCCTTGAAAAAATTAGTTTTGAATTCTTTCGCAACATATTTTTGGT
>JAPZAG010002694.1:0-14832 GCA_027475135.1 Bactrocera correcta | reverse complement strand
AGGAACTAAACACATCTTTTTCATTCCCCATTATAGAAAATTTGGCCAGTGGTCCTGCGAACGACAGTTCCAAAGGTGAAATCTACACATTCACTGATGGATCAAAGGATGAAAAGGAAACGGGAGTGGGCTTTTTTATAGTAATCCATATACGGAATGCAGCTTTAAACTAAAGGACTACCATACGGTCCTCAACGCCGAAATTGTGGGCATAAAAGAGGGTGAATAGTCAAGCGACAATTGAGGTCATTCGTGGTAATACAAAATTTTATTGCATTGGTTATGCAAGAGGACAATCAATTTAATTTTAGTAAGAAACACAATTAAGATCATCTGGTTGCCTGCTCATATAAGAATAAAAGGAAATGAGAAGGCTGACGAACTGGCGCGTTCGGGAGCAGCTGAAGCAATCCCCTTAAGCTGTTCCACGCCATTCAACTACAATGGTTGTTTGAAGTAATGGAACATAGAGGAACACTTCAGTCATACCACAAAGTTACTTTGGCGTAGTGTAAATGCTGGACAGACCAAAAAGCTTCCATTTTTATGCAAAAAGGAGTTCAGTAACATTGCTGGGATCATAACAGGGCAACTAACCTTAAGATACACCCTTCAGAAAATGGTTTCGACAGAATTCAGGGTATTTACAGAGTATGATGAGACGCTGTCACATGTCACAAGACACATATTCCACGGCTCCTAATACTCTAACTCAAGAGACATTGGGCAGCTGGGGTAGAAAATTACCAGTCCTTTTACTAAATCTACAGGAACGGAAGTCCTCTAGAGATGACAAAATTTGAGTCTCATCAACTGCCGACGTGGCAGGAGTGAGATAACACTTAACTTTGCTGGATACTCTACAGGCCTGGCAAATATTATGTTGCATTTGTTTTTTCAGTCGCGTGGTTTGCAATGTAACTATGCTTTGTTGTTTTGGAGTAGGACAACGAAGAAGACCCGAACGTTTTTATCCGCCATCGAGCTTAACATTCAGAGGAAACTTTTTCACAAAATGTTTAGTTCTTTTACTTCTGAGCTCTTCTCTACAGGAAGCACAAACTACGGAGGTTTGTTTTAGAAACAGAGAGTAATTTAGAAAAAGAAAGTCAGGTATTTAAAAGCTTAAAAATTCCGTAATGTACAAATACGATAGACTGATTTGTCCATTATTTTTTTGCTGATTATAACGGGTGATTTTTTTGAGGTTAGGATTTTCATGCATTAGTATTTGACAGATTACGTGGGATTTCAGACATGGTGTCAAAGAGAAAGATGCTCAGTATGCTTTGACATTTCATCATGAATAGACTTACTAACGAGCAACGCTTGCAAATCATTGAATTTTATTACCAAAATCAGTGTTCGGTTCGAAATGTGTTTCGCGCTTTACGTCCGATTTATGGTCTACAGCGATGAGGCTCATTTCTGGTTGAATGGCTACGTAAATAAGCAAAATTGCCGCATTTGGGGTGAAGAGCAACCAGAAGCCGTTCAAGAACTGCCCATGCATCCCGAAAAATGCACTGTTTGGTGTGGTTTGTACGCTGGTGGAATCATTGGACCGTATTTTTTCAAAGATGCTGTTGGACGCAACGTTACGGTGAATGGCGATCGCTATCGTTCGATGCTAACAAACTTTTTGTTGCCAAAAATGGAAGAACTGAACTTGGTTGACATGTGGTTTCAACAAGATGGCGCTACATGCCACACAGCTCGCGATTCTATTGCCATTTTGAGGGAAAACTTCGGACAACAATTCATCTCAAGAAATGGACCCGTAAGTTGGCCACCAAGATCATGCGATTTAACGCCTTTAGACTATTTTTTGTGGGGCTACGTCAAGTCTAAAGTCTACAGAAATAAGCCAGCAACTATTCCAGCTTTGGAAGACAACATTTCCGAAGAAATTCGGGCTATTCCGGCCGAAATGCTCGAAAAAGTTGCCCAAAATTGGACTTTCCGAATGGACCACCTAAGACGCAGCCGCGGTCAACATTTAAATGAAATTATCTTCAAAAAGTAAATGTCATGAACCAATCTAACGTTTCAAATAAAGAACCGATGAGATTTTGCAAATTTTATGCGTTTTTTTTTAAAAAAAAGTTATCAAGCTCTTAAAAAATCACCCTTTATAATAACTTCGTAAAGAGAATTTTCACCTTTTGATAAACAATTATAAAAAATCAGTTACATATCATATCAGTTTAATTTCTTATTAAAAATTTTCGAAAAGTTTTCTTATTAAACTGGATTAAAAAAAATGATTTCTCTCTTTTACTGTTTGCTTTGTAGTCATGCTCATATTCCAAACACTTTTACTGCAGCAAGCGGTAATTTGGCTTCCACTTTTTGCTCATTTCCCGCAAAAAGGCAAATAATTTACGATGGGCATACAAAAAGCCGAAATAATCCTTTGCACCATTTGCTTTTGGTAGTGCATCATTATCTGCAGCATTTCCTACCGTGGCTCACACACTAACCTTTGTATAGTCGATTTCATTGCAGACCGTGGCGCATTATCGGCGCGACGCATCGGGACGTGTAAGAGATTTGAGATTTCCGCAGAGTTAGGAATATTCACCGGAAAATCTGTAATGTGAGCTTAATTGCGCTGAACAGCAGGTGTTTTGCAAAAAAAGTTGATTGCATGGATATAAAGGGAATGAAAATTATACATATACAAGTATATGTATGAGTTATGTATGATTCCAAATACCATGCAAGTTAGCAATATTTGTTAAAAGATCTTATCATACAAATTTGAACTTGCTTGTAATTATACCCTGAACAGGGTATATTAACTTTGTCACGACGTTTGTAACACCCAGAAGGAAGCGTCGGAGACCCTATAAAGTATATATATAAATGATCAGGATGTTGAGCTGAGTCGATTTAGCCATGTCCGTCTGTCTGTCCGTCTGTCCGTCTGTCCGTCTGTCTGTATATATACGAACTAGTCCCTCAGTTTTTAAGATATCCTTTTGAAATTTTGCAAACGTCATTTTCTCTTCAAGAAGCTGCTCATTTGTCGGAACGGCCGATATCGGACCACTATAGCATATAGCTGCCATATAAACTGAACAATCGGAATCAAGTTCTCATATGGAAAACTTTCGCATTTGACAATGTATCATCACCAAATTTGGTATAGATTATTTTCTAGGGAAAAAATGTAATATCCGAGAAAATTGTTCAGATCGGTTAACTATAACATATAGCTGCCATACAAACTGAACGATCGGAATCAAGTCCTTGTATGGAAAACTTTCACATTTGACAAGATATATTCACGAAATTTGGTATATAATATTTTCTAAGGCAAAAATGTAGTCTCCGAAGAAATTGTTCAGATCGGTTGACTATAGCATATAGCTGCCATACAAACTGAACGATCGGAATCAAGTTCTTGTATGGAAAACTTTCGCATTTGACAATGTATCATCACCAAATTTGGTACGGATTATTTTCTAGGGAAAAAATGTAATATCCGAGAAAATTGTTCAGATCGGTTAACTATAACATATAGCTGCCATACAAACTGAACGATCGGAATCAAGTCCTTGTATGGAAAACTTTCACATTTGACAAGATATATTCACGAAATTTGGTATATATTATTTTCTAAGGCAACAATGTAATATCCGAAGAAATTGTTCAGATCGGTTAACTATAGCATATAGCTGCCATACAAACTGAACGATCGGAATCAAGTCCTTGTATGGACAACTTTAACATTTGACGAGATATATTCACGAAATTTGGTATAGATTATTTTTTAAGGTAACAATGTAATCTCCCAAGAAATTGTTCAGAACAAGTTACTATAGCATATAGCTTCTATACAAACTGGACACATAGTTACTAACAGAAATGCACCTGTGAAGGGTATTTAGCTTCGGTGCAACCGAAGTTAACGTTTTTTCTTGTTTTTAATGAAACTAGGCCCAAGATCAACAGATATTTAACTGAGGCTTCGCTAGATCGCGTTCCTAATTATTATACCAGATCTTTAGTTTGAAATTTTATTATTTGGTGGAAAAGTTTTTGATTATAAATCGGCAAAACTGTCTCACTAAGGTTTGTATTTTCATTTGGTAACTACAAGTATTCTTTCTAGTGCTTTTTGGAACCTGACTTCGTATAACCTATGTTATAATGAAACTTTACTCAATGGCGAGTTGTGATATATGGCTCGAATTCAGAGATAATTTGTCTCTTACTGTTTCCAACATAAAGATCAGCATTTTTTTGACAGCAGTCACTTTGTGCTGATAATCTCAACCAATTCATGTTAAGTCAATCGAAGTTTCATCGTACATCTTGTTTAATAATACACTACATTACAATGTTGAGCTCTTATCGCAAATACTTCTTATAGTGAACAAGTGATAGAAAATTGCAGCATCGGCTTCAGAGAGTTAGTTAGTTAATGAGTAATTTTCCGTGCTTCTTGAATGAATCAACAATCATTGATGATGAGTATTATTATGGAAGAAAATTTGGTATTACTTCTAGAATTGCTTAAGGTCGAAGTTTTTGAATAACGTGTATGGTGAGTAGATAATTGATCGTGGTCGAGAATTGATGACTGTAAGAGAGTTGGGTTTACTTGTGACAAGAGAAAATATTAAATTTATCAGTGAGGAATCCAGAGAGAGTATGTCATGTTAAAAAAATATGTTGAGTTTAGGATGGTGGGATTCGATGATGGTAATTCGATGTGGAGTGAAGAGTGTTGCCCACGATAACTTGATTGTTACATGTGACTTTGTAATGTTAGCGTTAATGTTAATGGTGATTTTCAAATGAAATTACTTAGTGAACGACTCAATAATTTAACATATTATAAGACAAACTAAATAAATTTCAATTAGTTCTGGAAAATCAGTAGATCGCTACCTTAAATTTGTTCCTGAAATTAAAAAAAAAAAACTTTTTCTATTTATAGAGGAATCACGGCAAGGAATCGTTGACAATTTTATCACCAAAAAAGTATTTTCCTGAAACCAATAGTGAAAGTCACAAGTTTACATAAGCGTTTAAACTCTATTCCCCCCAGTTCGATGTGAAGTCTGAAGGTAGGAGCTCCCAAGTGTTTATGCTATGACTACCCAAACGCGGAACAGTTGTTTTGAGTTGCTTTTACATACTTGGACTCTGGTAAGATTCCCAGGCTTACAGCATGGTCACCAATATAGTCCAGTCATTTAAGCATAAATTAGGTCAAAATCTCGGAATTCGATATACCCATTATATCTTTGTATTTACAGACATAATATAAATGGGTATATCGAATTCGGAGTTGAACTTACTATAATGACTGGACTAAATAGCGCAAGGGCCGATTAAAAACCCCACAACTATGGAGAAGCTAGACTTACTAAGGTGAAATTAGCAAAGATATCGAAAACTTTCCGCAAATGAGATGTCTATGACACTCTGTGAATGGCAATAACATCGATAAAGTTTAAGGTTACAAAGCGCGTAAACTTCAGACTTGTACTAGAAGACGTGAACTTTTTGCAAAATCGACGTCGAGTAGCGGTCGCATAAAAGATGATTGATGGTAAATCAAAGGACCCAAAGTTCATAAAACGCATCATTATTGTTGACGAGAACCTACGTTTATGAATAAGACGTCGAAACTATCCAATAATCTTGCGAATGGCGCTTCAAAATGGGCAAAAAATAAAAAAAAACGGCACTAAAGCAGTGTATAGAAAATTGTATTAAAGATTGACATATTGTTGTTGGCTCAATAAGAGACTATGGTATTTTGGAAGCGATAATACTAATTTATTTTGAAATAAGTGAAAATGTTGTTTCTCTTTTTCTTGTGAGTTCGGCGCAAAACGATTGACAGTAGGACGAAAAACATAAAAATAAAATAATAGTTAGTAGGTATTTGTTTGCTTGGAAAAAGATAAAAAGCTTTGTATGATTATAGATAGTAACCAGAAAACACTAAAGAGAAGAAAATATAGTTCTTGATTTATTACCGATAAAGTGAAAGATAAAAGCTTTTAGATCCACAGTCCATTTGAACGGTTAGTACAGTTTGTTCGATTCGCTACTCTCTACCAGTTGACGAATTGAAAGCAGCTAATGATTAAAATACAGCTTTTTCACACTGTCGTATTTTGCATAAAGATAATTTATAATAATCTATAATGTAATAGCTTCCAAATCGCAAATATACTCCAATACAGTTATTAGTATTCGTATCGCCTTTTGGAATGCCATTATCAATCATTCAGCTCGTTTGTGAGCTTGCATAATTTATCAAATTACATTCATTTGCCACTAAAAACCGAAAATATCATGCAGTTGCTAACAAAATCGATTTATTTTAACAACAGAATGCACATTTATGCAACAAAATAATGCTTGTGTTTGTATTATATATTGTAAATGTATGTGTGTGTATGTGTAATGTGAGTAACGGCACATGCATAAGCATGCCAGACATTGTGGCACATTTAATAACGCCAGCACCGACGCTAATGTGCCACATGCAAAGTCGATAATGTACAGAAATTATAAAAAATTATTATTCAATGACATTTACATTGGTTGCAGACGAATACAGTGAGGGTGTCGTACATTTACACATATACACATACATACATGCACACAACTCACATACACTCCTGGAGCAGTAACTTTGGTGTGCGGGCGCAAAAAATTCCCTTGATAGCGGCGATAACCAACACACACACAGGCACACATTTGCAAAATTGCACGTCGAAGTGTGTGAAAATCGTCAGCGCTGGCAAAAATAGCATGCAATAATGATGGCGTATTGATGATGGTTCATGGCGAAAGCGCTAATAAAAAACTGCTCCGGTGAGGGTGTGTGTGTGTGTGTGTATGGCAAGTTGGTCATAAATACGAATGCTTACGTGGGCGTCGATAAAACCCAGTCACAGCGACAGACAACGTGCCTCATTTGCCATATTTGCCACAGTGGCAACACGACTGCCGACACTACGGTGCAGCTAATGATGATGACTTTGCCATTAAGTGCCAACCAGCGGCGAAGTCACGGCACCTTTGCGACGCTGCTGCAGTCGCCACCAACTCGCAGCGTTTCTTTTAGCTTGCGCGAGGTTTTGCCATTGACGAGCTAAAAACTTTGTTAGCTAAAATGTGGCGTATGACAAATGTTCAATGACATTATTTGACACGAAATGAAATGCCATGCAATGAAATGGTTTATAAAGTGTAAATATGTGGAGTGGTATGTGTGTGCGTGTGAGTGCCGCTCGATTTGTTTAGGGAATAATGAAATTTATTTGCATTTCGATGGCATCAAAATGAATATAAAATGCTTTGCAGTGACAATTAGTGAGCGCCCAATAACGAGGCTACACTTTCGACTGCCTACACAGTGCAATGTATGCCATAAGTGGAGGTGGTAATAAATTTCAAATTGATTCTAATGAATTAAGAGTTATATATACATAACTATACTGACATGTATACATATATCCATGTAAAGATAACTTTTATATAATTTTTTATTATTTTCTTAAATTCATTCAGCAATGCCTGCAACTATAAGCATTATGCATGTAGCAAACGAAATTGTGACCATTTTTGGTTGCCAAACACTTCTCTAATATCTCATTCCTCACTCTTTCTTGTGGCTACCATTCAGTGGCCGTTTGACAAACACAAAATTTATTGGTCATTGGGCAATGACTTCTCTCGAGAGGCTGATTGACTCACGATTGTGCCATAAACAACGTTTTAATGTGGGAATATTGACAGCGGAGGCTAGGCGCATGTCAAGGTCAAATATAAGGATATAAAACATGAAACGGAGATAATTTAAGAACGCCTTCTTCTTATTTTTTACTGGAGCAGACCTAGCTTACACGGTTATAGCCGAGTGAACAACAGTCGTTTTTTCTTTTTTTAAGAATGGCTACTAGGATAAAAATGCTCTGTGGCTTTACATTCATGTTGGATTTTTTGATACTATCGTCTAAAAAACTAGTGGGCTTTTCAATAAAAGTGATATGATATATATATTTCTGACCCGGCATACAATTTGGTTCGGCCGGAACTAATCGAACAAAAGACATTAGGAAGACTTTAAACGCGTTTTTCTCAAAACTGACTTTTTCGGAACGATGCCCACGATTTCTCAGGTTCTACTGGACCGATTTACTTGAAATTTACTTTAATTTAAGGTGTTCTTTATAGGCTTGTCTATGGTTGGAACTAACCCCATCCCAAAATTTTCATTTCTATTATTTTTAAAAAATTCGAAATAGTCAGAAAAAGTGATCCGAAAAAACTCTCTTTTTCAGACAGTCGCCATTTTGTGAAAAAAAAATGTTTCCCTCTTTTCCGTAGTTCCGACCATTGCGACATTGTACTAGATTCATTATCTTTTTTTCTTTTTGGTTTCAGATAAATAGGAGGGTTGAAATCATGGACCTGGTCACGTGGAAATTTTTAGAGACCCCCCACTTTTCAGCTCAAAATTTTTGAAATTTTTTATTTTTTTTTTAGCTTTTAATTTTTTTCTGTTCTCTTAAAAAATTAATAAATAACTAATAATAAAATGAAAATGGATAGCAAAAATATTAATTGCCTTTTTTCACGACACTTTAAAAACTACCTGAAATTCATTCTTCTAGACTAGAATACCCCCTTAAAGAGAGTCTAGTTTATTGCTTAAGATTAATGACTTCAAAAACCCCCACAAAAAGTAGTCTAAAGGTGTTAGCACACAACTTCTTGGAGGCCATTCAACGTCATTTTCTTGAAGTAATTGTAACGAATTTCCAAACTTTTCTCGCAACAACTCAGTTGTTGCGCGCGTTGTCTGGCTCTTAGCCCTGTCTTGTTGGAATCAGATGTTGTCAGGGCAGCTTCTTCCAATTGCGGCCTTAAAAAGGTGGTTATCATCACCACTGCCAGAAACGGTGTGACCAGCTTTATTACTAAATAAATTTTAAATAATTAATGATCGATGATTCCACTAGACCAAAAACCACACCAAAATGTCAATTTTGGTGAATGTAATGAGTGTTCAGAAATAATTAGTGGATTTACTTCGCATCAGAATCGACTGTTTTGTTTATTCACCACACCACTCAGATGAAAGTACGCCCCATCACAGATGATGATTTTCTTAAATAAAACAGTTAACGTTTATAAGTGGTTTAAAAGCAAACACAGTAAAGTCATGACGTTTACGGTGGTCCAATGGCTTCAGTTGTGCGAAAACAATTTTATATGGATGCAAGCCCAAATCTTTTCTCAAAATTCTAATGCTTAAAAATGTCTTGGAGCTGAAAAATTGCGGTCTTCAGCAACATCTGCCTGAACACCAGCAATATTTTCGTTACTTCGAGCGGTTAATAGAGAAATATAAAGAAAATTTACGCTCAAAATTCACAAAAGTGAACTCAGGTGAACGATTATTACGACCATAAAATGGCAAAAGCGCACGGAAAGGTGCAATTGGAGTAAACGTTGTTCTTGCGTATATCTATCCTTGATGGAATTCTAGACATTACTGAACACAATGAAAAAAATTTACATGCCATGACATATTAAAAATGGCGGAAACGACAATTAGAAATAATATCATTCCTAGAAAACCTTTCCTGTTAACGATGAGACAAACACTACGACCATTTACATATTGTAATTTTTTTGTGTGGGAGGCATGGAGTGTAGGAGCCAAACCATCACCTAAACTTTAATGGAACATTTTTTAAATAAAATTCCTAACCTGGGCACATAATAAAAATAATAATAATAGAGAAATTAAAATGTAAATATATGTGCAACTTACTAATTGAAAGATAAACTTCTAAAACGGTTCAACGGTTTGTTTGGTACACAACATTTGAACGTTCCTAATAAGTAGCAGATTCTCTTTCATTGGCTTCCAAATTATGAAATTTCGTGTCAAAAATTTTCGCTTTTAAGTAGACCTTTTCGTCATTAACAATGCTAGCAATTTACGAGTACAAACAAAAAAAAAACAAAATGTGAAACGGCAGAGCAAAAGTAATAAGTAAATAAAAGGAAGACAAGAAATGCCGTCTACGTCCAACGCCCAATTAACGGAAGATGACGGTCGCAGGTCAATGGTGTGGCAGCACCGCGCCTGTTTAGGTTAACGCAATGTCAATGACTTTATTTATGCTGGCGCCGGTGGCTGGCACCCATCGCACGTGTTGCGTAATCGGTCAATGAATGGCCGGGACCCCACGGCGTATTGTTTATGTGTTACATTTTTATGTTGCATGAAATTAATTGAATGGCAGTTTTTATAGTATTTTTTACTTTTTTGTTTAACGATTAAAATCACTGGAGTGCAAACTGCTGTGTTGTATGTTTTTCTTGCTATTGTTGTTTAATTAAATACGTAAAAGCGGCATTTGAGTTATGCGAGTTTCAAATTTATTGCTTTGTCATAACGGAAATACACGTGCGTCACGCCAAAAATGCTGATATTGATGTATACATACATATATCTACATATATATACAGCTGCGGTCAATATAATAGCACCACGCATAAATTTATACTGACTTCGTTCATATCTCTTTAACTCTTGGGCCAATTCAACTCATAACAAAATAATAAATTCTTTGATGTTAATAGTTCATTATCATAAAAAAATTATTTGGTTTTTTTTAACAGTTTATAATATGTTAATGAATTTAGACAAACACCTTAAAAACTACACAGTCAAAATAATAGCACTTCAATTCATTTTTAGCAAAAATAATGGTCTTTCTTAAAATAAATCAAAAAGTTTAGTAAGATATCGTTAGATAAATTAATAGATAAATTTATTAGATATTTTCAGTACTTTGTCGCGTGCCCTTTGTTTGCTATTACAGCGGAACAACGCCTTCCCATGGAATCCACTAAATGCTGGCATCTTTCAACTTTTATGGAGCTCCAAATTTTCTGCACAGCCTGCCAGAGCCCTTCAACAGTTGTTGGTTTTATTGTAGATACACCCTTCTTTATGTCGGTCCACAGATTTTCGATAGGGTTCAAATCCGGGGACTGTGCAGGCCACTCCATTACATTGATGAAGTTATCGTTGAACCATTTTTTTGCCATTTTGCTGGTGTGTTTGTCATTGTCTTGCTGGAAGACCCACACCAGCGGCATTTCATAGGAAGCATACGGCAGCATAATTTCATCAACGATTTTTACATAAACCGATGAATCCATAACGGTTTGGATCCAATATATGGGACCCACACCTTGATATGTGAAGCAACCCCATACCATAATACTATGACCTCCATGTTTGATAGTTTTTGATGTGAATTGTGGCTTGTATTCGCTTTAGGTGGCCTACGGACAAAACATCTGGAACCCTTTCCACCAAAAAGAACAATTTTGGATTCGTCAGTCCATAGCACATTTCTCCACTTTTCCTTTGGCCAATTTAGATGTGCTTTAGCAACAGATAGTCGTTTAGCAATATGCTTAGAGGAAAGCAGCGGTACTTTTCGAGGACTACAGGCATTCAGGCTGTTGTCTCGAAGTCTGCGGCGAATAGTTTCCACGCTCGCCGGCACATCCAATGTTTTTTTGAGCTCCGTAGCTGTCATAAAGGGATTTGCTGCACGAAATGAGAAGTGTTGACAAAGGATCTGTTATAACTCATTAACAGTTACGAAATTTGAAAAACAAATGCACACATTCTGAGAGAGCATAAATAATGTAACTGTTTTTTACACTCAAAAAAATAATATAACAAATAGCTGAAATTTTTACATCACTCGAATCAGATAATTGCAACTGGTGCTATTATATTGACCGGCACTGTATGTGTTTATATATGTATATCTCTATATTTATATATTATATACTTGTATACATTTATATATTTACAATATTTATTTGTTTTCTGCCAATATATTTATTTATTTTGCCGCAAAATTACAAATAGGTGTGTTCAACCGTTTCCGGCGCTTCATTTCCGCAGCTTTGTTCCTACACAAAAGCATTTGTTTATTCATTTTGGAAATATTACGCAACATTATTTTAGTTGGTGAACTTTTCTTTTCAATTCCGCACATCAAATTTGTATGCATTATTTATATTTAACAACTGCATTTCAAATATTTGAATCAATAAAGCATTAATTAAAATATATTACACAAATTTTTATAGTTCGAAGTAATTTTTTTGTTGTATTTGAGTGAATTCATTTGACTATGAGTTTTTATTACCACTTCATATTTATATTCTCTATTGTCAATACTCTACACTATCGTTAGTTATTACTTTTTTTCCTTTAATGCATATTATTCGTACTATTACCAATCAATTAGAAAGTTATGCAATTTGAAATTTTTTTTTTTTTCATTTTTACAAGATTAGTATTAACAAATATAAACGTGACGGTTGAGGTTTTGGATATATTTGGTATCTTACAAGGTACCGTATATGTATGTTCCATGTAACTTGTTTATGTGGTTTTGGATGACCAGGTAATTCAGTTACTGTCTTTTATATTGCTTTTAAATTTCACTGGTCAGACGAAATATTATATTTCGGTCATTTAATGACAAATTTCATATTTTTTCACATAAGAAAATGTTCCTATGAACACTTGTATGCCAGAAAATTTTAGTAACAGAATTTTAAAGAAATATTTCACACTTTTATGAAGCTTGTAGGTAATGTGGTCTCATGGGAAATGGAGACATGGACGGGTGGAGTTATAGGTTATAAGATTATAGCCATTTATGCAGTTACATAGCTTACTTGGTTACGTTAAATGAAAAACTTTACTTATCTATTATTAATAACCTAATTTGGGGGTTAAATCAACATTAAGTTAAAAAGTTAGGTATTTACAAGTCTAGTAAGTCCAGCGCTGTTAGAAACACGGCTACGAGTATAACCGCGTAAACGATGTATACGCCAATAAAGATGAAGTAAGTCCAGTCATATCTAGACTTAAAACGGGAAACTAAAGTGAGCGAAACATAGAATATAGAAGTATGCAATTCATTTAATATTTCTAAAAATAAAGTAAGTAGTGCTAAGTTTGGAAAATACGAATAATATTTCCTCCACTAGTAGCGTAAATTATTTCTCAAATTGATTGAGCAGATAGAATAATCATTTTCTAATCAAAGTGCTCGATAAAACTACCAAATCGATGACATTTTTTTAGATATATGCTTCTTTTGAAATCACGGTTACATAATCATTGAAAATGTTTGCAAAAGTATTTTGGGGAGTCTACTCTATCACGAAAACTAGCATTTATTTAGCATAAAGCATTCAGTGAAGATCGAAGCGTTCATGCACCACTGTTAAGGACGACAACATCCAAAAAGTTAAATCAGCAGTACTTGAAAATCATCATGTTGGCTTCAAAGAAATAGCAGAGCATATCAACATATCTTGTGGAAGGATTCAACACATTTTAATGTTAATGTTTTGGGTCAATACCATAGCTTATACCTGAATCCTTTGCAAAAACGAACACAAATAGAGATCGCAAAAGAGATGTTGAGCAATGTTCATATCTGAGGATCTATTTACAAAAAAATGCGACAAAATTCAATTTTTTCTCTTCAGTCGGCAACAGTTTTAATCACTTATGTTGTGCACTGACCCAACACAACTATTCTTCTGTCTGCAGGTAAATTCTTTGGCATGATTAAGCTTCCCTTTTTAATTAAAATACCGCTAAGAAAAGGTGCGGAAATAGAGGAATAGCAATATCGTCACAATTTTTTTTCTGCGTCGAGAGCGCAATTAAAACAACAAACCATTTTTCTACAACGTAAATTTTGTATTGGATCAATCTCACGGCTGAACTTCCTGTTTATTCAACGAATATTTTTTGTCTTTGGGATAAATGTTTATGCCTGATTGCCGATTTTCAAAATTTTCAAATGTCATATATGGTACCATAATTAACCCCAGAACTCTAGACCCTTGAACCCAGATAAAATATTTGAAATGACCGACTGGTCAAAAATTATCACTTTACCCCGCGTTGACTGCGTTACGAAAGACCAAAACACACAAATTAACGACCAATCATTCCTAATCTGTTAACGATGAGACGAACACTGTGACCATTTACACAAAATCAATTATTAATTTTTTCTTGAAAGGAAATTAATTTCTCTTGCCAACTCTTGACAGCAACAAAAGAAATATTCTAACCAATGTCGCCACTAGCGATAAAATAACAATAACAAATAACATCAACGACCGAATTTAAAGCCATGCGTGCGACCCACTTTCAAGTGTTGAAAAATTGCAAAAATGCAAGCGACTTAAAAACGTGTCGAAACAAGTGAAAGCGGTTTAAGCGGGAAATAGCCTAGCTATTACACAAGAAAGAGAAATTGCGTCGGAATATTATTAATGATTTCGCTATGCTAAACTGAAGCGAACTAAAACGACGAGACATGAACGGCGACAACAACGACAACAGTTCGTGGATAAGCCGCAGAGTGTTAAAAATGATGCGTAGAAGGGAAACTGAAGGCTGCGGAGCGGCTTGACTTGGACTATAACTTGATGCAATAGCGCAAAAGGGCTGCGGCGCTCATGATTTTTGCTGTTGCTGTCAACGCTGCCGCTGTCTGATGTCGCCTGCAGCCGCTGACAGGACTGCGCAGCGTGTTTTGTGCTACAACTAGTAGCGTTGATGGCGAGTACGAGTGGCATGGTATGCTGAGGGTGATGACAAACCGGCCGACATTAATTGGCAACCCTGTGATGAGTTGCGATGCGACACAACCGGAACTTGTAAATGGCTGTGGCGATGACAACCAAAATGGCGGCAAGATGTCATTA
>JAPZAG010002693.1:0-14833 GCA_027475135.1 Bactrocera correcta | reverse complement strand
TGTTATGCCACCAAATGTCAGCTTTAATTTGTACTTTAACAATCATTATTTCAATTTACTTCAAGTAAAAAGCTATTTAATTGAGTATTAATTAAAAGCGTTGCACGTAAAAACATAAAAAATCTAAGGTACGCTGAAATATAACCCTTTTCTCATCTATTAGTAAAGATGGAAGCTGATGGAAAGTAGGTCAGAAATATTTTCCGCGATAGTAAGTTTCATTTTATATAAATTATCTTATGACAGCTTTTCCAAACACAATCTTACTTTAGTAAATTAGCGCTCATAGATATTTTCACTCAATCATGTAATGTGGAAGTTAACTAATTTAATTGACAGTATTAATTGATAAACAACTAGTTGTGTAATTAGTACTTAATTAATAATAAATAAATAAAGCTTTAGGATTTGTTCCTGTCAAATATTTTTAGTGAGAAGACAAAAACTTTAGGCTTGTGAAGAAACGAATGGCAGAAACCCAAAATTTGTTGCGAAGTTGGTAAAGAAGGCATCGGATGTAAAAAAGTAAAAGAGATGAAGTGCTAAAGGTTGTGTTCTGAAGGGCGCTCGGACATGTCAAAAGCGAAAACCCATAGGAACTTTCTTCTCATTCGTTTAGCTTTTGCACAACTGAGGTTGAAGCTTCGCGGCAGTCATATCTTCGACGATCCAGGAGATATGGACGAAACTGACATTAGCCGCTTTAACGAAATTGTTATCCGCTCAAAGTGCTTTGTCGATTTATGACGGTCATTATAATACATTTTATAGGAAATTTAGTTATCACAACGAAACGGTTACAAGCTGTGTAAACGAGACCCCTGTTAGGATCGATCTTTTGCCATTGATATGGCGGCAAAGAACTCTTAGGACCATGCAACAGCTTCTTTGTAGAATATGGTCAGATGAAAGTATACCCGACGATTGGAATTTAAGTGTACTCTGCCAAATCCACAAAATGAGAAACACCACAATCTGCACCAACTATCGGGGCATAAGCCTCCTCAGCATCGCATATAAGGTTTTATCGAGCGTATTGTGTGAAAAATTTAAGCCAACCGTCAACAAAACGATTGGGCCTTGTCAGTGTGGTTTCAGGCATGGCAAATCAGCAATGACCAAATATACACCATACGCCAAATCCCGTGAAAAGAAGATCCACACACACCACCTCTTCGTTGATTTTTAAGCTGCTTTTGACAGCACAAATAGTAGCTGCCTCAATGTCGCTACGTCTAGATTTGGTATCTCCACAAAACAAATATCCAAGGCGTTCGATACCAAACAAGATTTCAGACAAAGCGACTTCGTATCGTGCGACTTCTTCATGTTACTCTTGGAGTAAATTATTCGAAATGAAGAACTAAATAGAGAAGGTAGCATCTTTGATAAGAGTGCACAGCTGCTGGCGAAAGCAATGGCCTCAACAACCGCGTCGATAGTTCTGCTTTCTCCAGACTGCACAGTAAGTGAAGCAATTGGGTCTAGCAATGAACGAGGGTAAGACGAAGTGTCTCCTGGGTCCCACGTCACTGTTGACAGTCATAACTTCGAAGCCGTAGATATTTTCGTCTATCTTGGAACCAGTATTAAAACCAACAACAACGTCTACCTCAAAATTTAATGCAGTATAACTTTTGCCAACGTATGCTACTTCGGACTGAGTAGGCAATTGAAAAGTAAAGTCCTCTCTCGAGGAACAAATTCACTCATTACTCCCGTTCTGCTAAATGGTGCAGAGGCATGGATGATGACAACATCCGAAGAGTCGACGTTATGAGTTTCCCAGATAAAGGTTTTGTGGAAGATTTGTGGTCCTTAAGACATTGACAACGACGAATATCGCAGTCAATCGGACGGTACTATATACGACGACGTTGACACAGTTCTGCTAATTGAGAGACAACGGGTACGCTAGCTAGGTCACTTCGTCCGTATGAATGAAAACACTCCAGCTCTGAGAGTATTCAACGCAGTACCCGCTGGGAAAGAAGAGGAAGACCTTCTCTTCCTTAGAAAAACCAGGTGGAAAGAGACTTGGCCACACTTGGAATCTGCAAATGTCCCCAAACAGCGAAAAGGAAGAGCTTAAGCTGTGTTTACGCCAATAACGAAGAAGAAGAAGGTTGAACATATCTTGTTATAAACTATTTAATTATCTTTTGAAAGCGTGTGCTGTAAACTTCAAGCTCAGTTACTACAATCATAAGATGGAGTTTGAGCCGTTATATCTACACGAATTATTTACCGAAATCTTAGTCATTTATTCCCAAAAGTACCACTATGCTGTGTAAGTGCAGCTTGGCTTCAGGTCTGGAGGAAATGTTGTTAAGTCTGGAAGATGAAGTCCAAACTACAACCGACCTCTTTTAAATGTCATTCTAAAGATTGATAAGCAGAGATCGGAAGAAATATAGAAAATATTAATGTTATCGCTCTACGCCATAATAGGAGTCGTTGTTGTTTTACCAAGGTTTCAGTGATGGTTTCTTACTCTATACCACGAATAGCTTTCTCGTTTCTCTTTATTAAATCTGATACCTTAACGAATTATTGGCTGCACAAAATAGTTTATGTCTAATGAATCCCGACAGCAATCGGATTCTTCAACTTCAATTTGGGAAGTACTTATATAGGATGTTTCACTAAATATGGAACATTGCCTAGCATACACATTGCATAAAATAAAAATAAGCTTGCAAGCATAAGATATACCTTGATAAGCTCACAATATTTGCCAACTTGGTTCAAGTATGTGCTTCAGTCATATATATGACTATAGACTGGAAAGGTCCATAAGAAACAGGGCACGTTAATGAGTTCCTGAAAACCCACTGCATTATATATATTGTAACCAATCCTTGCCTTATTTTTCAAGTACTTTACTTGAAACTATTGTTAACTCACATTCGTCAGGGAGGCTGCAAAAGCACCTCCCCACAAGCGACCGCACTTAAGCTTACACTAATTGTACACGCAAGTGAAACCCACTATATAACTAAGTAGATTTCAAAAAATCCTATATTCAATTATGATTGAGAATATAATATTGGAAAACATGGAATATACTTATGTTGACTCAAGACTAGACATTACATCATCCTCGGCGCATGGTCTCTCAGTCTTCTTTAACCAAAATTTCGAAGACGAAATCTTAATGTTAAGTTTGCGCCCCTCTTTCCTAAATGTATAATTGTTTCAGTCCATTACCCTGAAGTAATTATGTGATTTGCCCTGCATTGATAACAATCCAAGACCCTAGGCATTGTACAATATTATTTCAAGTATTAAATTTCCAAATCTTTAATATCTTCATCAAAGTTTTAATTCTAAAACAAATTTTTAGTAATTCGTATTAAACATAAAATATTAAACTACGACTTCCGTCGACCTATATAAATTTCTGCTACACGAAAACAGCTGTTTACTTAAGCTTCATCTTCTTATTTCCGTCACTCTGTAATTTTAATCTCATTCTGCTCATTCGCTAGCAATAAAGTATTTTACAATAAAGTGATTAAGTGGCAGATCCACATAAAACAATTTAATTTATATTAGAATTGTGATATCCTTGAGCAGTGAACATGCACACATACACCCACACACGAGTACAAAACTGAGAGAGGGAGCGAAGTAGTGAATGGCAAGGACACAAGTGCAAATGCAAACCCATGCACATACTTACATATGTATGTACATATGTACTTGAAGGAGCATTTATCCAAGAGAGTTGTACACGTCTACACACATACATATAAAATTAATGAAATCGCAATCACAACGATTCAAGCGATTGTAAGGACGTGTCTCTGGCAGATATTCGCATTGATGCCATTACTGGCGCCACCGTGCGCTGCCACACCACTTATTGACGTTCCTGCGATGAGCCACTAAGCCACTAATGCACATTTTTCAAATAAAATAAAATCCAAAGCGGGAAAAAATGAATGTGTGAAAATAAAGCAAATATTGTAGAAATAAAGCAGAAGTAATGAGATAATAAAATAAGAAGAAAAGCAAAAAATAGAAAAAAAAAAAAAAAATTTTATATGGTTATAAGGCAATGCGAACTGTGGTGGCGACATGACTTGTGTGAAAGTGATATGTCTAAACACAGGAAGTCCAGTTAGCGATCTGCGATGAGATGGATTAGTTATAGACCAGTTTGTAACTAGTATTAATCTCAAGTCCAATTATTCCTGTGGTATGCGGTATAGTTTGAGGCCAACTCCAGTTCTATATTGAATGTTAAAGGAAAACTAAATAGCTTCAAAAGATAGACATTAGCTATTGAGAAGCCAAGACTGTTAGGGAAATATTGTTGAGGTATTTAGAACCCCATCCACACCTAACTATCCTAAATCTTCAAACCAATGCTGGTGTTATGTCAACTTCCACGTCTGAATAAAAATAATAATTAACAGAATATTATATACTTCATCTTAAAATTATCTCTTTAAAATTTTTCCAATTCAAAAACCAAAAGATATTGGTAATATTCAAAATATTGATTTTTGGCAAATTGGTATTTTTTGAGAAAATATATATATATTATCCGACAAATATATCTAAGAAGATCGTAAAAAACATAAAATCATCGGTCCTGTCATTTTGGATAAATATTCCTTACCAGCTGAAAAAACAGTTTTTCGAGAAAAAGGCCCCTAAAGATTTGGTACGCCAAACAAATATCGATGTTTTTGTTTTCAAGTTCACTAGTAGATATAACCCTTAATATAAATGAACGATAAGATTTCCTAATGGTCTACGGCAAGAAGTCAGTTATCAGACGAAAAATAACCAGTCGCATATTAGTTACAAAAACAAAAAACAAAAAATGCAATTGCAAAATATTCTTTGCTAGAACTTGAGCGGTCAGTTTGTAAGGCAGCTACATGACATAGTGGACCGATATCGGTTCTCAAAAATGATTAGCGTCTTGGAAAGAAAAGCATGTGTAGAAATTTTCAGACCAATATCTAGAAATCTGAGGGACTCGTTCGCGTGCAGACGGAAAGATAGACGAACATGACTAAATCTGCTTCCCCACTTCTTCTAGATATAAAAAAAATGTGCAATCGTCCACCACATTTGAGTTAGTTTAATGAAACCTCGCAGAATAATAATTGTTACTTGAATACATAAACTAATACTTTTCTGACTAGCTTTATTTCAATCAGAACAGTAAGGTTATAAACTAGTAATTCTTCGAACTAGTTTAAAATTTCACTACTGGGTGGCTTGCCATAATCACGTGAGAACTTGTGTGTTTGTAAATTATATATATCTGGCCATGAAGTCGTAAAACATAAAGCATCTGCTAGCATAAATAACATATGAGTCAAACTGGATTACTGCTCACCGTAACCATTATCATAAGATTGGAGGGGACTGAGTTCAAGCACATCGGCAATATAAAAGTGTAAACTCCAGGAAAAAATGTTTATTTATGCATATATAGTATTCAAATCTCTGTTAGTGGTGAAGTGTATAGAAAGGCTGAATTGCCTAATATTTTGCAACCTAAATTGATCTGGGTGCCGGGCCATAATGGGGTAGCCGGCAATTAGCTGGCTGACAAAGTATATACACAGAACACACCATAAAAAGAGTGGGGAGAGAACGACACTGTTGCAGCCGACAGGAATGCGCCACACCAAGCTGGGAGGTTACAGCATAGCAAGGTTTAGAGATATAATCAAATGCGCCACACCAAGCTGGGAGGTTACAGCTAGCAAGGTCTAGAGATATAATCAACCTTCCTCTCGCTCTATACTGGGCACTTCAACCTCAAGGAGTACTTGTCCAACTTGAGCATAGCTTAAGAGAATCTGCCGGTTTTTCGACATGGGTTCCAGGACTCCCCAGAATACCTGATTTTACGTTGCTCAGTTTGTTGAAGCAGGCTCAAGGCCATTGGATCACATCACCTCCATTGCACCTAAAAGGCTCCAGGAATTGTTCTGACCATTTGTGATGTAGGAGAGGAAACAATAGACCATAGGTCGCACTGTAAAACCTCAATTAATTTCTATCTATCCATGTATAATATATTAACATTTCCTTAATCAAAACTTAATTCACAACTTATTATATCGACAAGGTTGAAAATCGATCTAGAACAACTATATTAGATAAACGTATTTACTATCATTCTATAAAGAACCACCACGTCATTTGTCAGAACCACCCATATAGGACATCATATATGTAGTTATAATTCCACAATAAATATTGCGTAAGGCAATGGTGTGGGGTCTGAAGAAATGGTCCAGATCGGATCTCAATAGGATGTATCTGCGATACAAACTAAATAATTTTTTCAAAAGTAAGGAGAGAAGAGGAGAGAAATAGCAAAAAGGTTAAGAAAACAAAGAAATAGCTAACCAGAAAATATATTTCAATTCAAGCGTCATGGCATACATATAATGGCTTTTATAAGTCACACTTTGGCAGGTCCCTGAATATTTTTCGAAAAAAAGAAAACATTTTTGTAAAAGTTGTTAAGATTTCAATACATATTTTAATTCATATATAATCGGAAACATATACATATGCCAAGGAAACCTTACTCTGACCGTACATATCCCAGTAGCTCCACCTCGTAATCATAGTTCTTCCCGGCAGATTTTATTGCTTTTATTAAGTCATTGCTTGTAGTTGGCGCATAAAAAGCTTATCCATACATATTCAAATACACGCATGCCTATGTTTGTATCTGTGAATATGTGCATTTTGAGCGAACAGCTGCTACTCAGCGTCCAGTTGACTCCCTTACAAGGCTATGACAGCCACGTTGTAAGTCCTTGCTGCTTGTGCCGCTCAGCGATTAATTCCATAAACGCTATGGTCATTCAATATTTTGCGGTGGGTCAGTATCTCAAAAGCGCGCACAAGCACACATACACATATACCTGCATTCATGTGCATATGTGTATAATGGAAGGTAAAGCGGCACATCGAAATCTGCAGACATGCATTTTGTGCGCTCGTTGCCTTCATCCGAGGATATCGATTTAAAAGCGATGCATCAGTCATCTGCCAGCATACTGTTGCAGTAGTGTGTGTGTGTATATGCATATAAACGAGGTTATATAAATATATGTTGGTAGTGGTCCTATGCACATATTGAATATGACATAATAATACCCACTCATTGCTTTATCCACTCTCTGTGTCTGCAGTTAGTCGCAAGAGCAGCTCAAGCTGATCGCACATACATGCTTACAAGTGAAACTATATCTCCTATTGCCTTATATACATTATTGTGTATCTACATAAATATATGTATGTGTATATTATGTTTATGTGGAAAATGGTTATGAATATGCTCCAGCTGGCAGCTACTCCTTTGCTCTGTGCTTCTACCAATGGTTTGTTTGCCAGCGCCTGTGTGGCCTGTGAAATGCTTGCCAAGTCGAAAGAACGTGCCACACTTGGTAATATACATATGTATATACATATGTTGAGTATATATCTATATCTACAAATACACATTTGTATTCATACATTTACAGCACCCACTACAACAACAAATGTTAGCAGATTAAACATATATCTTAACATGTATGTCTCTCTATCACTTATCTTCGTCTCTTTGCCTTTACACGTTTGTCCTTCTATACCACATACATTTAAAGCACAAATTTATTGCATTAGAAAAAACAACGAAACCGCAACTGATTGATTTCCGCGCTTATCATTACCACAATCATCGCAAGCGGATGGCAAGCTGCGTGCTAAATGATTGAGTGCTAAATAATAGGAAGTTGCTTTAATCACACCCATGTAACCATTGCCACATATGTGGTACACACCATATATACGAAATAGATAAGTAAATGAACGCATGCTTGCAAAGAATAAGAGCGTACTAGCGGGAAATCAGTACAACGCTAATTTAATTGCATTGTTTTGGCCACAGGAACTTTCGTAATGATAAATCTGATATTAATCAAAAGACAAATTAAAGATTTTAAAAGAAATGGAAAGTCGGTCCGATAATTGCTCAGCCCCACGTGGGTTAGCATTACTATGCCTGCCTCCGGCGCGTAATGGAACGGTTGCTGCCAAAACTTCAGCCGTATCGGGCTCATGTCATGAGTGTGTAAGTGTGAGACTAACGAATTTAAGAACTCCCTTAGGTGGCCACCGTAAAAAAGTGGTTCAAGACACGCGTAGAGTTTCGAAAACGACGAAGGATAGCATAACAAACGTCCACGACTAAAAGATTTTAACTCCAGAGCCGCACTATCACAAGATAATTAAAACAACTTAGTTCTCAGAATGACAAAAAAATAATTGGACTCGAAACTACATTTCTACTGAACAACCAACAAAACAATGTTTGTGGGAGAATATCAAACAGCAGTGAACGAATGACCAATGTCCCTTTAGCTTCAGGAGAGCGCTGTCAAAACGAACCGCGTGATGTTTTTGGGAGTACAATGAAGCCAAGTAAGCTATGGCGTATTCCTGTCTATTGCAGTGTTATTGTAAAGGGTGATTTTTTAAGAGCTTGATAACTTTTTTTTTTAAAAAAACGCATAAAATTTGCAAAATCTCATCGGTTCTTTATTTGAAACGTTAGATTGGTTCATGACATTTACTTTTTGAAGATAATTTCATTTAAATGTTGACCGCGGCTGCGTCTTAGGTGGTCCATTCGGAAAGTCCAATTTTGGGCAACTTTTTCGAGCATTTCGGCCGGAATAGCCCGAATTTCTTCGGAAATGTTGTCTTCCAAAGCTGGAATAGTTGCTGGCTTATTTCTGTAGACTTTAGACTTGACGTAGCCCCACAAAAAATAGTCTAAAGGCGTTAAATCGCATGATCTTGGCCACCAACTTACGGGTCCATTTCTTGAGATGAATTGTTGTCCGAAGTTTTCCCTCAAAATGGCCATAGAATCGCGAGCTGTGTGGCATGTAGCGCCATCTTGTTGAAACCACATGTCAACCAAGTTCAGTTCTTCCATTTTTGGCAACAAAAAGTTTGTTAGCATCGAACGATAGCGATCGCCATTCACCGTAACGTTGCGTCCAACAGCATCTTTGAAAAAATACGGTCCAATGATTCCACCAGCGTACAAACCACACCAAACAGTGCATTTTTCGGGATGCATGGGCAGTTCTTGAACGGCTTCTGGTTGCTCTTCACCCCAAATGCGGCAATTTTGCTTATTTACGTAGCCATTCAACCAGAAATGAGCCTCATCGCTCATCGGACGTAAAGCGCGAAACACATTTCGAACCGAACACTGATTTTGGTAATAAAATTCAATGATTTGCAAGCGTTGCTCGTTAGCAAGTCTATTCATGATGAAATGTCACAGCATACTGAGCATCTTTCTCTTTGACACCATGTCTGAAATCCCACGTGATCTGTCAAATACTAATGCATGAAAATCCTAACCTCAAAAAAATCACCCGTTACCATTAAGGTAGCAGTAGATTTACTTCTCCGGAATGCACCCTCTTTCACATTAGTAGCCACTTAGATAGCATAGCGGCGATATTAGTATTGAACTCATTAACAGTGCGTTCATTGCTGGTCAAAGAGTGCCTAACCTCGCTATCAATAGCATCGATTGCCTTTGTGATAAAAATGGTATGGGTGCCAGGTCAAAGCGGATTCGCAAGAAGTTGTAAAACTGATGAAAAGGCACCCTAAAACCGCTATCGGTGGAATGAAAGTGAATCGGTGCTCCCTTATCCGCTTGTGTTTTATTACTATATTGCTGAGCTTCGCTGAATATTGGTCAGCGGTGGACCACCATCGGTGCATGCGCTGATGCACAAGCCTTTTGGGCCAAGATCAATCGCTAGGCATCTAATGATCTCTATGTCTTCAGTAAGGCTATACTCTCCCTAGTTGTGGGGTTTCAACAGGCCATTGCCCTATTGGCATCCATGCTGTAGAGCTAGTAATAATGCCAGACGCCATCTGCAGAAGCTGTATGGAAGAAAACAAAGTGGAAATACTCAACACTTCCTTGACTGTCACGCATATAGGACTGTCACGTATAGGAGCCTAAAACACTTGTGAGCGCATACTTTCAGACACCCCACCGAACTGACGGGAATAGAAATTAAACGCCTGTGTAAATTTGTATTTGGTTATTAAGGGTTTTGAAAACTTATTAGTTCGAACACAGTAGTTCTTCTTTTCTATGGCTTAAAAAAGGACATATAGCAGTCCCCGTGCGTTTTTTGATCAGCCATCTAACTTAACCAAAACTAAGCTATGGCGAGAGCACTCTTGGTCCACGAGACTGTGAGGCCACTTCACAGTACTGTTAGAGCCTGTTTAGATGCAATCTGATGGCGGCTTAACATGATTAAGTGACCTTCGATAAAACATGGATCTATGCCGGAGCCCAAGAAACTGCTAGAGGATTCTACAAATCCAATGCCCTGAAGTTCTCCCAATAAGGGGATGATTTACAGGGGGTGTCAAGGTAACTCTGCCGAACTGACGAAGAAAAATGTGCGCTATCGCCGTAATAATGCACCGACTTACCGCTTCCGTCGCCGTCTCCGTCAAATTGATCGAAGCCTACTTCGCAGCTACCCCATTCAATTTATTCTTCAGATTTATCCCCATTTTGATAGCTTTCAAATTAGCAAAAGACGATCGGTGCGCAAAAATTTCAGTCGAGTGAGGAGGATATCATAGACCTAGAAGCCCAGAGAAGCTGAAAAGGCTAGATGGCTCTCTAATTGAATTACTGGTAGACACTGTGGAAATTTGTATACCCTGAACAGAGTACATTAAGTTTGCAGCACTTGTTTTAGAAGGAAACGCCGGAGATATATAGTATGTTTCTAGTTTCTCAGCTTTTAAAATTTCCCTCCGAAAAAGCTACTCGTTTATCGGAATCGCCGATATCGCACCACTATACAAAATAGCTGCCATACAAACTGAATGATCAAAATCAACTTATAGTAATGAAACTTTTTATTTGTGCAACCGAAGCTATATTCTTTTGTTGAGCTTAATACTTGAATCCTTTTTTAAAATACTCATAAATTTTCTTGCTTATCTGAAGAACGCTATGCTTTTTCAAAACTCTTTGACCACAGATTGAAAGATACAAAGTTTTGATAATATATATTTTTAACCCTTTTGTTTAAATATACTTTATTTTAACATAAGCTTTAGCTTAAATATTTAATATGTTTCATTGAATACTTCTGCTTTCAACAGTGAAATTAATTCATGCGGCTATGCGGTTTAGCTCTCCATAAAAGCGAATTACGAGCGGTTAACCACGAAACACAGCTATAATTATGTTAAACATGAAGCTCTTTCGACTATCATTTGTTTTTGCTTTTGTACCCTGACTTTGTTTTTGTGAAAAAGCATTTCGTTGCTTCTCCCAAAAAAAAAAAAGGAGGAAAGCTCTCAACACCAGTACAACTGAAGAAATTACCAAAGTAAATACAAATATAAGCAATTGTTGTCTACTTTGAGGCGTTCACACGCGCCGACAGCGGCAGCGACGCTGACTTTACTTAATTCCAGTTCGCCGCAGGGCTTAATCGTTGTTAATGCCTTTTTAATTGTGCCATTAATTGCTGTCGCCGACGCTTTTGCACCTAAACCCGTCAGGGCCCAAACGTAGATTACAGTAATGACAAGCGTTGTATGTGTATGTAGGAGTGTGTATATGTACTACCAACAATAGCGCTCCTTACTTGCGAAAAAAGCTTAACACTTTTGCGTTTTTGCTGCTTCGCTGTTAAGCCGTTACGCATTTTAAAGCGTTTCACTCGGCAAAGTTCTTACGAAAAATTGCAACAACAACAACAAATACATTGCAAAGTAAAGATTAAATATGCACACACATGCACACTGATTACTCGAAAAGTTGTCAGGAATGCAACAGCTGCTCGGTTTGTTAGCGTAAAGTAACGGTGTAGTCTTCAATTACAATATTTGTCTTTCGATTACAACGGTTACACGTTAGCGCCGCTAATTGCTCTTTCTTTCGCGCTTTTTCAGTATTCAATTTGGTTTGCCTGCTGACCGGTTTTAAGTTTTCCGCTGGACACCTGTAAACTGCTTAATTGAAGGTTTTACAATTACAGTGTTTTGGTCTAGAGTTGCCTTGCTGAGTATATTCGGGTCGTTCGAGAGAGTTATTGCGCTTTAGAAGTAACTGTAATGAAAATGTGGACTCAATTGTTTAAAGCTTGCTTGGGTTCAGAGCCATAGAGAGAAAATCGGGGGTAAGATACAAGACTATTCATTCCTCAATTTACAATTATTATCTATGATGTGAGGACTGGATCATGTTTACAAGTTCACGCAAGTAAGGAGCGTCATTCACTTGGGATTTAGATCAAGTATCCTCCGGTTAGCCAAAGAACACCAGTTTGAAGGCGAAACATCTCCTCCTTAGGGTTGTGCGCTGGGGTTTTTGGGCCCCCCAAGTAAAAAACGCCCCCAAAGAAAAAGTATAAAAAGCCTCGGAAGAGAATTTTGCTGACGAAAATGGCAAACGAAATAAGGATAACGATTTGAGAGCAGCACCTGGAATGCCCGGATTCTTAATTGGGAAGGTGCTGCTGCCCAGCAGGTTGATGTACTCGTAAGAGTAAGGCTAACATCACCGCCATCCAATAAGTGTGATGGACAGGACAAGGACTGAGACAAGTAGGTCCTGTGGCATTTACTTTACTGCGCATATTCGATGTGGAATCCATAGTGGGAGAGAAATTCCGTCGCCCATTCGTGGCATTCACTCCGATGGATGAACATAATCCTCATCAAGGCGAAGACTTCAAAATATCGCTGATTCGCGCCCACGCCTCGACGGAAGAGAAGAACGATGTGTGAAAAGATACGTTCTACGAGCAGTATGGAGCACAACTGATTAACTTAACTGCCAGTTTAGACATAAAAGGTGAAGAAAATATTGAAGTTTATTTAACACTGACTGAAAGTGTCATTGAAGCAAAACAAAAAAAATTAACGGAAGATTAACTACAGGTTAACTTAACCGACAGTTTACTTATAACAGAAAAACAGGAAAATTAAATATCTTTAAATTTATTGAATGCTATTCAGAAAATAAAAAGTTAACCAGTGCATTGGTTAACTTAACCGACAGTTTGTTTTTAACTGGTAAACGGGAAAAATTAAATATCTTTAAATTTATTTAATGCGTTCCAGCAAATAAAAATTTAATCAATACATTAACTGTTGGTTAACTTAACCGACAGTTTACTAATAATTGAAAGGCGGGAAAATGAAACCTGTTCTAACTTGCTAAAATGGAGTGATGTCGAAGCAAAAAAAAAAAAAAACATTAACCGGTACATTAACTGCTGGTTAACTTAACCGGCGGTAGCATTAAAAGTGGAAACCAGAAAATTATTTTATTTTACATTGAAAGCAAAGTTCTCTCAAGGCAAAAAAAAAAATATTTAAATATTTTACATTGAAAGCAAAGTTTTCTCAAGGAAAAAAAAAAGTTATTAGTGCACTAACTGCTGGTTTACTTAACCGATGGTTTAATTGTAACTGAAAACTGGAAACTAAATTTTTTTTAACTAATTTAAATGAAAGTGTTGTCAAAGCAAACAAAAGGTTAACCAGTACTTTAACCGTTGGTTAACATGAGTATACTGATTTTAAACACATAAATAAATGAAATTCAACGCTGTGACCTAATTTGGTTTAACTCTTATATTTTTTATGTAAAAATGTGCCTTGTTTCGTTACCCATCAGTTAGCTACTACCTTGAGCATAATTTCTTTCATAAGTTAAAAATATTTGTTGCACTAAGATGCCTCAAGGCAAAATAAATGTATTTAAATATTTTTTTCTTTGTAATTTAGGTTTATGTCCAGCTTCGGTGCACAAAAAATGCTTTGCTGTTGGCAACTCGAGACATAATTACATAATTTTAACAGCTTCAATTTGTGTTTTGTGCTTTTGTTGCACGCAATCCGCTCAACAATTGTTTTATCTTTGTCCTTAGCTTTACATTTATTTTAAAAAAAATTGTTCACCGAGCGATTCTTTCTACACAGCATTCTCTCATTATCTTTGTTTGCATACATTTTATGCAGCCGTTTGCAATTACGCCAGCATGCCCGGCTGCGCTGTGCAGTTTTCCAACCAACTCTTCGCTCATTGTTTCGAGCGCAACAAAACCTTGAACTTTCGTGCATATTTAAGTTACAACTTTTGTGTGTGTGTGATTGTATGTGTGGTTTTTTTTTTTATTTTTTAACTTTTGTTGTTTTCATGGTTTTTGCTTTTGTCAGCCGCGCTGTGTGTGCTGACCACCATTATTATGATTATTACTGTATTTTTGCCCACATAATGGCCAAAGCCAAAACGTAGCAACAACAACAGCCGCAACTGCGTAGTACAACAAATGACGGTGACTGCCACTACTCACACATACAGCCAGGCATATAACGGTCGCACTGCCATCCGTACTGCATATTAGCCACCCGTTAACCGCCTCTTTCGCGGTTTAGTCTGTTTGCTTTACAGCTTGTACGTCTACGTTTTGACTTTTTTGCTCTACTTTTGGGTAGCCTAATCATCAACAACAGCTTTCACCATCATAATGAACTTGCATGGCACGTCCCTAACCTCGGACGCCGGAAGTTGCTGAGCGTGCTGGGCTTTGCGCATTTGCTAGGCGCTCAGGCACACACATACACATTCTTTCTTAAGTATATATATATATGTTTTTGTGTGTGTGGCTGTGAGTGTGTTTGTGGCAACGCTTTTTTCGTTTGTCGTTGTGCTTTTAGCTTGTTGCTTCCTTCAACCATTTTACCATTTTCGTACATATGTATGTACATT
>JAPZAG010002692.1:0-14833 GCA_027475135.1 Bactrocera correcta | reverse complement strand
ACGCATTCTCGGATAATATTATTTTAAAGGATTTTCGTTTTTAGGTCTAAAAACATTTTTGGTCAATATTAAAATTGCTTTTGATATTATTTACGGTTCCATGTGGTGTTATTATCAGCCTAATATTGGCTTCCTTTCTTTGTTCACCTTCAATGAAGTGTCCACATATCTCCTCTGGTCTGTCATCAACAGCAAAATCCCTTATACTGTTAAAACTCATTGATAAAACGCTCACATCTGAGAGTATCAATATCTTGAAAACCTCTTCTTTCAAGTAAAAAAAAAGTCAAAAAATTTTATATCCAAATTGGCATCCTAAAAACGAGCACGGAAGGCCTAAGTTCGGATATAACCGAACATTTCATACTCTTACAACTTGAAAGAATTATTTGTTAGTTACATATACAGGATCTAAGGCGAATTTTCACCCGATTTTATTCATTTTATGTATAAATGTGCACCGTTATAAGAAAAACAAGATCTATCAATTTTATTAAGATAACTCACCTAATATTTCTCGGCCAATATCTTTATATTAGGTATGTGGGGACTCAGGGAAATATTATATTGACCCGATTCAACCCATTTTTGACATTTTAAGAAAGGATTCTCTCCAAATTTCAATTATATGTACATATATCTCACACACTGACCGATATTTTCGGTAGAAAGTCAACTATAGGCTCTGGGTTCCGCTTACTCAGCACGTAGAAACTTCAACATTTTTTGGTAACAATGGGACATACTTCAGAGGCAAAGTTTTATCTCGTTATATTAATTGTTTATTGGCGTTCTTAACGTTTTGGCCGGCTGGAATAAACTCTTTGTGGACAATACCCTTGGAATCATAAAAATAAATCCGCTTTGTCTTCACTTTTGACTTCTCCATGCACGATTTTTTGGGTTTCGGCTCGTCCGGTGCCTTCCATTCAGCACTTTGGCGTTTCGTTTCGGGATCATATTGTAAACATCACGTTTCGCCACCAGTCGCAATATTGTAAAGGAAGTTTTTGTTCTTTTTGACCTCTTTAATGATGTCCTTCGAGTGTTGGATTCTGAGCAATTTTTGGTCTTCAGTCAATTTGTGTGGAACAAACCATGCACATACCTTTCCTAAGCCCAAATGTTTGGTTAAAATGCGATAAATCGATGTTTTGGAGTTGTTCAATTCCATTTCCATGAATTTCAATGATGATTTCGGCTGAGTTTTGATGAATTCACGCACAGTTTTGATGGAATTTCCCGTGATCACGGATTTTGATTGGCCCACATGTTGATCGTCATTTATGTCTTCATGGGTGGTGCCAAACCCATTGTCCGATTTTGACACTGTCTCCTTTAAAGCCCTCCCATCTGGGGAGTAATAACGGGTGATTTTTTTGAGGTTAGGATTTTCATGCAGTAGTATTTGACAGATCACGTGGGATGTCAGACATGGTGTCAAAGAGAAAGATGCTCAGTATGCTTTGACATTTCATCATGAATAGACTTACTAACGAGCAACGCTTGCAAATCATTGAATTTTATTACCAAAATCAGTGTTCGGTTCGAAATGTGTTTCGCGTCCGTGTCCGATGAGCGATGAGGCTCATTTCTGGTTGAATGGCTACGTAAATAAGCAAAATTGCCGCATTTGGGGTGAAGAGCAACCAGAAGCCGTTCAAGAACTGCCCATGCATCCCGAAAAATGCACTGTTTGGTGTGGTTTGTACGCTGGTGGAATCATTGGACCGTATTTTTTCAAAGATGCTGTTGGACGCAACGTTACGGTGAATGGCGATCGCTATCGTTCGATGCTAACAAACTTTTTGTTGCCAAAAATGGAAGAACTGAACTTGGTTGACATGTGGTTTCAACAAGATGGCGCTACATGCCACACAGCTCGCGATTCTATGGCCATTTTGAGGGAAAACTTCGGACAACAATTCATCTCAAGAAATGGACCCGTAAGTTGGCCACCAAGATCATGCGATTTAACGCCTTTAGACTATTTTTTGTGGGGCTACGTCAAGTCTAAAGTCTACAGAAATAAGCCAGCAACTATTCCAGCTTTGGAAGACAACATTTCCGAAGAAATTCGGGCTATTCCGGGCCCAAATGCTCGAAAAAGTTGCCCAAAATTGGACTTTCCGAATGGACCACCTAAGACGCAGCCGCGGTCAACATTTAAATGAAATTATCTTCAAAAAGTAAATGTCATGAACCAATCTAACGTTTCAAATAAAGAACCGATGAGATTTTGCAAATTTTATGCGTTTTTTTTTTTAAAAAAGTTATCAAGCTCTTAAAAAATCACCCTTTATTTAATGTCTCCGTGGTATTTAGTTATTGATTTATAGCATTTTTAGTAGTTATTATTAAATTTCATACATTTGAACACATTCGGTAGGAGTTCTTATAATATTTGTTAGAGGCGAATGTAGTTGTTTTAGCTTTAGTGGGTTAAGAGATACTTATTTATGTACATTAAACCTATTAGAGAGCGATGCTGGGACAAATTTTTTATCCCACAGGTACCCCATGCTACTGGCGTTTTGTAGGCGTGACAGTGGTCCGATTATGCCCATTTACGAGGTCGTCTCCGCTTTTTTGCCAAGAAATACTTGTACCAAGCTTCAGAAAGATATTTTGGCAGACAGACAGTCACTCGTGTCATCACCCTGATTATTTGTATATATAAGGTTATATAACCGTATATCAAAATCTATAATTTTGCGGTGATAGAAACAACTGTTAGGTGAACAAAACTATTACACTCTGTAGCAATATATTGCAAGACTATAAAAATATATATTTATGACCTTATTTACGAAACATCTTCTGTGGGTTTTCGGTAGAATTGTTCTTTAAAAAATTTGTACAATTATAACTTTCGGTAAACTACCTAAGCTGGGTGGGAGTTTGCAAAAAAGCACATCAGTCTTGTTATAAGTCGAATGAGAACTGGTCGGAACTCAGATATCTTCTAGAATTTCACTATCGTATAGCTACATAGATCTCCTGAGACATCGGTGGAGCGCTGGGCAACCATTAGTACTTGTGCTCTCCCAAGACTGTTCTAGAACAAATTAAAAGGCAAGAGGTATAGTGATTCCTTCGTCGTCAGCCTTTCCGTAGTTGTGGAGTTTTTAAAACTGCTCAATGGTCTATCAGTTCACCCGCTGTAAGATTTCAAATTCTTGCAATTGCAAATTTCACAAGCAGTTTGGAAGATATTTTCTAGAAACCTCACAGATTGACCAATGTCTAAATGGGGATTAGGGAAAGTATTGTCCTGATTTCATTAATTTTAGGCAAAAGGATACACTGTTGTAAGAAGGAGATTATTTCTGAATTTCATTAAGACATATTACATATTCATTGATAGATGCCGTATAAAGTCAACTGGAAATCCAAAAATAAATTATTACATACATATATTATCACAAGGACATTACCCTGTTCATTTTCGCAAAATATTATTCAGAAAACCTCATTAATTTTTGATTTGTTTTACTGGAAAGTGAAAGAATCAGATGAAATCTAAATATTTGTTATATGGGAAGTAAGGGTTGTCATCCGTTTTCTCTCAATTTCACATTGTATAATAGGAATGCCTGGGTAATCTGAATTTTGATAATTGAATTTTGCCAAGTGGTTCCTGAGATATAGAATTTCTCCTACAGGTGGGCGGTGCTACGCCCCTTACGGCTTGCACAGACAGCCGAACGGACAGACGAATAGACAACCTCCTGGATTTCATCTTGTACTATCGTTGTGATCATTTATATATATAACTCTATATCTAATTCGCTTAGTTTTAGGTATTACAAATAACTTAGGTGAACAGAGTTTCCATATTATACTCTGTAGCAACATGTTGTCAGAGTACACAAATAATTTACAATAAAAAACTTCTTCAATGAAATCAACGTTAATTTTTTTTTGTTTCGATAATTTAATATACGATTATGTGAATTTATGTGTCCCATTTGCCGAAGGGAACCTCCATAGAGGAACTCTGTGCTTTCTTGTGAACTCAAGCAGATGCGGGTGTAACCCTAAACCCGCTTGCGATGAACAATTCTGGACTGTATTGCTAGTGGTGGTCATAAGATAACTTCCCACTTTCTTAGGTGGTTTGCCTTCCAAGTTTCTTAGAAGTTTATTCTGGAGATAATATTCCACCTTGAAGAGTACCTCTTTATCATTTTAGCGTCGTTCCATTCTGCTCTACTATTCAGAATAGATTCCGTAAAGATATTTTTGAATGCTCCAGAAGTGTTCGGGAATGCTCCAAAAGTGTATTGCTTATATTCAAGAACACTTTCGATATTAAATACCAGTGTATGGAGTGTAATCTCTACTTATATGACCTTCATATATATGTATGTGTGCTGCGGCTTGGATAAGCTTCTAGGAGGCGCTGCGACCTTAATGTCCGCGTCCAAGATTTTCTCTAGCATTTTTAGCAGGAAGGAAGTTAAGCTTATAGGCCTGGGTTTTTTTCTACCTGCTAAAACTACCCTAGCCTCTTTTCATGGGCGTGGCACATAGCTGAATTTCATGGATCCCCTAAAAATCGCCTTTAGCCATGGCACGGATAGACAAAGCGCATTCTGTAGCAATGCGGATTGCTCATTCTATTTTATTTTCCTTAAAAATTTGCTCGGGAACGTTTACCGCCCTACTCCCTTAGAAGCTAGGACTTACCGCGTCCTTACAGCCTGGAAAGCGCACACCGACTAGGTCTTCCAAGTCCTGGCAGTTGTTCGTCCACTTTCCGCTACTTTTGCGAATTAGGTATTTTCAAATCCACTAAAAACTTTTTCCAGGAGCCTTGTAGTTAATTAGAAAATTAGATTGTCGAGTCAATTAACGCTGCAGAATAACCTTTCCGCTTCGAAAACCTTCCCGCTAAGACCTTTGGAAGTTGTGTTTGCAATGACAACTTTTTTCCCCCATTTTTCCACCAAGCACCGTTATGTAAAAGATTTGCAACTTCTTCCCCGAAATTGGAACTTTACGGGCTGGGGTTAAGCTCTGAAAGAGCCATAATAAATATATTGCTGTGGCCTACCTCAAAAAATGAAATGTTTCATTCATACGAGGTGTGTTCAGAAAGCATCGCAAATTTTGTGTTTCTTCAAAAATTATTTATTTATTCATGAATATCTATTTTGTCCCCTTCAAAGTAATCCCCATGAGATATTATACACTTGTGCCAACGGTTTTTCCAATCTTGAAGCACTTCAAAAAAAACATTTTTTTTTTAACTTCTTCAGCTCCTCCTTCGATGCCGTCTTTATCTCGTCAAGAGAAGCGTAACGTCGTCCTTTCATGGGCCTCTTCAGTTTTTGGGAACAAAAAAAGTCACAGGGGGCCAGATCTGGGGAATACGGTGGCTGCGGCATCATTAGTGTGTTGTTTTTTTACCAAAAAGTCGCGCACAAGCAACGATGTGTGTGAGCAGGGGCGTTATCGTGGTGCAAAAGCCAATTTTTGTTCTTCCACAAATCCGGGCATTTCTGGCGGATTGCTTCGCGCAAATTGCGCATAACTTGCAGGTAATATTCCTAATCGAACGTTCTTCCCTGTGGCAAGAACTCATGATGCACCACGCCTCTGCAATCGAAGAAAAATGTCAGTTACGATTCGCGATACTTTTAGAACACACCTCATAAATTTTAGCCATCTTGAAACAGCGGGAAACAAGAAATTGAACTTCCTTAAACTTTCAAATTCCTTTTCCACTTAATAGGATCTGCCAAAATACGTTCTTATGAAAATATATTTCCTTAGGAAACACATTTATTAGTTTTTTATTGGTAAGAAAGCATGTAAATTTGTTTGAGCAATGCTGCAAGTCTAAAGAATCAATATTTTATTTGCAATTAACTTTACAGCGTACAACAAACACACATATCAAACAAATCGTCATTGAGACTGCCACAAAGATGTAGATATGGACAAATATTCTATTGTGTGTTCAACCACCAAAACCTTGACGGCAGCTACAAATTGCTTTAAATAAAAAAAAAATTAAATGGCGCAACGCAAGAAAAGTAGCAAATCAGCAGAAGGGCAATCCCCTTGGCCGGCAAATGTAGCTTCTTCTAAATGTGAGTACGTTTGTACGAAAATAGGCGGACAGACATCAGTGCGCCAGGCCCTTCAAAGCACACAAGCGTCTACGCGCCCGCTCTTGTCATGCGGGGATTTACGAGAGGCTTTAAACATTCACCACTATGGGCAATTAACAGCGACGTATGCAAACACAACGTTGATCCTTTACACAAACAAAACCAACGGCAACGACAGCGGCAAACTTGAGCGCGAAAAAAACCACCAAAAGGCCCAAACGAAGCAACTGCTGAACGCTCACTCGTATGTATACAAACGTATATACATATGTATATATTGAAGTGTTTATGAAAATAGAAAGAATAAAGAACTGAAGTCTCAATCTATGGAAACCCAGTGAACTCCACTTTCAAAGGTGACCTCAGAGGCGTGTACAACAAATTTGCCAACAAGTCAAGAAAATGAATTACGAGGAGCACACTTGCCCTCACATCTAACCAGTAGCATTCAGCATTAAATATTGCCAGATCTGCTGTCAACGCCATTCTGTCAACTAGTGTTGGCACTGAGGCTGCATAAGCTAATAGAACATCAGCACCGACTTTGTTTGGCTAACAATTTTCGACGCTTTTAGCACGAAACACCTTTACGACGAACGAAAATAAGATTGTTGCATGAGAAGACAAATTGCTGCGCCTGGCTGGTTCGAGGAGCGGTAAAGCTTATTGTTTGCTCATGTCTGGAAGCAGAGGTGTTTTTTAAGTTGCTTCTTCACTTGCCAACTTCAATATTTACCTATCGTAGTGACTGCTAGCAGCTTTTATGGTAATGGCCATATAAAGTTTTCTTTTCATTCAGCCATTTTGTTAAGCAAGTAAAGCAGCAAAGATCGAAGTTGGACCAAGTGCGGCAGGCGAATTTGTTGTGCTGCTGAGACAATTTGAGGATTATTTTTTTAAATTTGTCAAAAGCCTGCTCTTGACCACTTTGGTCCAAATTAATATGCTCTTCACACATTTTTTGTTTCCTTCTCTATGTTGTTGTATGAATGGAGTTGTCATGTTGTTACCAGTAGCTCAATTTTATACGAGTTTGTAAGTCTTCAGACAGCCTCGGATGAGAGACCCCCCTTTTGATGACGACCATGGCAAACGAAATAAGGACTACGATTTAAGGGTATGCACCTAGAATGTCCAGTCCCTTAATTGGGAAGGTGATGCTGCCCAGCTGGTTAATGTTCTTGTTAGAGTGAAGGCTAACGTCACCTCGGTCCAAAAAATGCGATGGACGCGGCAAGGACTGAGACGAGTAGGTCCTCATGGTATTTACTACAGTGGCCATATAAAGGAGCGCAAGTTTGGTGTGGGACTCGTGGTGGGAGAGAGACTCCGTCGCCGAGTACTATCATTTACTCCGGTGGACGAACGTCTACCCACAATCCGCATCAAAGCGAGGTTCTTCAACATATCGCCCCGACGGAAAAGAAGAACGCTGTGACCGAAAATGCCTTCTATGAGCGCTTGGAGCCCGCCACAATATCAAAATCCTACTTAGCGACTTTAACGCCAAGGTAAGAAAAGAAAGTATCTTTGGCACTATTGTCAATGAATTCAGCCTCCACAACGAAACATCCCCAAATGGATTGAGGCTGATCGACTTCGCCGGGACCCGAAATAAGGTTATCTGTAGTACTAGATTCCAGCATAAAAAAATTCATCAAACCATCTCGTTGTCGCCGGATCCAGAAACCACCAACCAGATCATGTTGTGGTAGCAGGAAGACACGTTTCCAGTGTTTTAGGTGTGCGTACGCTCCGAAACTAACTAACTAATCCTAACATCGACTCGGACCACTACCTTGTTGCAGCCAAGATACGGTCCCGCCTGTGTGTCAACAAACACAAGGAAGGTTCGCCGTCGATTGCAATCACAACATACAGCAGAACTATTTTCTACTCGACTTGCACTCCTGCTCTCTGAGAGCACTCGTTAATAACTCGGTATAAGGGAACTGTGGGACGGCATTTCAAACACCTTACGTACAGCTGCAACCAAAACCATTGGTTTCCGGAAAACGCAAAAGAACAGCTGGTACGACGAGAAGTGCCGTGTCGCAAAGGAGAGAAAACAGACTATGTCGGATGAGATAAATACCGAGAGCTGAAGAGGGAAACGAGACACATTTGCAGACAGAAAAAGAGAGAGACTGAAATGAATAGGATCTGTCTTTATGCCGCGATGTCTGAATTTGGTATCCCTGCAAAACTAACACGGCTGTATAAACTGACGTTGAGCAACACTAAAAGCTCGAAAGGAGCGGGAAGGGCCTTTCCGAGCCGTTTGATACCAAATGAGGTTTCAGATAAGGCGTCTCCCTATCGTGCGATTTCTTCAATCTGCTGCTGGAGAAGATAATTCGAGCTGCAGAACTTAATCGAACAGGTATAATCTTTTACAAGAGTGTAAGCTGCTGTATGAGATAAACAACGACATTGACATAGTTCAGTGAATTAAAAGACAGCAGGTATGCTGGCTAGGTCATGTTGTCCGAATAGACGAAAACACTCCAGCTCTGAAAGTATTCGCCGCAGTACCCGCCGGGGGAAGCAAAGGAAGAGGAAGACCTCCACTCCGTTGGAAGGACCAGGTGGAGAAGGACCTAGCTTCGCTTGGAATATCCAATTAGCGGCACGTAGCGATAAGAAGAAACGACTGGAGCGCTGTTGTTAACTCGGCTATAATCGCGTAAGCGGTATCTACGCCGGTAAGGAAGATAAACATAAACAAACAGTTCGGTTTGAAAATCTAGTATACACTATAAGATCCGGAAAAGAGATGTCATAATCTCGCTTCTATTCTGTTTCAGGTAGCACAAGCTCTTGAAAACATTATATTCCACATAATAATTCCATCATGAAAGCGGTGATTCTGAAAATTGTTTTAAAATGTTTATTAAATTAGCAATACATATAAGAAATCTTCAAATACAGCTTTAAGGCTCGATCCTTTGTAAAAGTTACTTTCTCTTAATTCGCCATCCCTTTCTTGCGTCTGGAACACCAAGTGGAGTGACTAAATGTATTTCGAATAGAAGGTTATAATATTAATCGAGACTTGTGTTAGAAAGTCAAAATCGTTTTTTCGAAATATCAAAGTATAAAAAGTACATACATACATACATATATGTATATCTACGTACATTCTTTCACCTTTTCGCGTGATTAAGGCATCAACGACTTTTCAAGAAACCATTTCAATTTTACAACACTTCCTCCGGCAACAGAAGTAGGCGATCATAAAAATCTACAGAACAAACAAGAAATTTGTAAATTCAACAAATCAACTCAAATAAAATGCAATCACTCAAAAATTCTGTGGAAAGAGCATAAAACCCCAAAATGGTTTGTGTACACAAATTTTTATGTAATTAAACAATTTGACTGAATGTGATCTCTAATTTCTACTTACAGCAAAATACATGCACACACACGTAACTCTTTAAAGTGTGCGTGTGGGTGTTGCACAACGAAGTCAGCAAATAAAAAAATGGGATTGCTTGAAAAAATAACGGAACTGAGCGCCATGCATTTGGCTTAGAAAAACAAAACGATGTACATATGTTTGTATGTATTTGAGTTGGCAGACTCTTTGAATGTGTGATCATCAGCGAAGCAACCAGCCAGCCGGCCAGACAAGTAGAAGACACGTGAGCAGACAGAGAGACAGACGCAGCAAATGGTCGATGAATAAATGCACCTCGGCTGAAGAATATAGCGCAATTTAATAGTTCTTAGAAAAAATTGTCGACTAACGTCTACAACGTCTATCTGTGTACGAGAGGCGGTGGCAAATAGAGAAATAGAGCGATGTGTTGCTACAAATTAATCAAGCTTATTGCAGATATGGGCATAAACTTACAGTTGCGGTAAAAATAAATGCATAACATAACCGTCTGGCAAGTTTTCTATGAGCCAAGTTTAGGTGCCTCGAAAACAGCTGGACTAATCTAATCGCATCCTAGCAGAAAGAGAGTTTTTCTGGCACAGATCACATATGAAACTAATAGAATATTTAGAAGATAATTTTTGATGGCCATTTCGTAAGTTTGTTGGGACTTTTGTGAAATAAATAAATTATATATTTACATATGTACATATATATATATATAGTATATATATATATACTATATATACGTATCTATATATGGACTATATTATAGGGTCCCGATGTTTCCTGCTTAATTATTGTGTTCAAGGAATATAAATGTCGATGAAGACTTTGGGATCATCGTAACTTAATTTTAAGATTCTTAAGGGGTATTCTAGTCTAGAAGCATACACTTCAGGTAATTTTTGAAGTGTCGTAAAACAAAGGCAATTAATATTTTTACCATTCATTTTTTTATTAGTTATTTGTTAATTTTAGAAGAGTAGAGAAAAAAATTAAAAACTAAAAAAAGTAAAAAATTTCAAAAATTATTAGCTGACGAAGTGGGGGGTCTCTAAAAATTTCCAAATGACCATACCCATGATTTCAACCCTCCTAGTTGTCTGAAACCAAAAAAAAAAAGATTATTGATCTAGAATAATGTCGCAATGGCCGGAACTACGGAAAAGTGGGAAAAAATTTTTTCACAAAATGGCGACTGCCTAAAAAAAGTTTTTTTGAATCACTTTTTCTGACTATTTCGATTTTTTTTTTAAATAATAAAAATAAAAATTTGGGGATGGGCTAGTTCCAACCATAGACAAGCCTATAAAGAAGACTCTATAAAAAAATTCAAGTAAATCGGTCCAGTAGAACCTGAGAAATCGTAGGTATCATTCCGAAAAAGTCAGTTTTGAAAAAAACGCGTTTAAAGTTTCGCGTTCTGGCCGAACCAGTTTGTATGCGAGGTCAGAAAAATGCCTATATCTCCAAAAATAATTTGAATTTTCAAAAATCCTCTTTTACACATATTCTTGAATAGTTAAAATTTAAAATATAAAAACAAATTCGATTTTTTTTTTTTAATTTCTGGACTAGAATCCCCCCTTAAATAATTAAAGCAACATTTTTATTTTTTAAGTAAGTATGTATGATTATTTCAGAGGTTAGTTCCAAATACGATTGGGGAAAGATTCTGCCTGGCAACCACCTACGCCTTACACTGCAGTTATTTTCACCAACACTTTACATTTCAGAATGCAAAAGAATGACTGGAGCAAAAGGAATATCATTGCTACTATAAAAATCATTCATGCAAATGCAAACGATCATCAAATGCACACTTTATGGTCAAATATCAACAATGCCATTAACATTTTATATATCCAACAATAACAAGTACAATACGACAGAGCGAACGGTACTCCGCGAACATCGTTAATTTCCTGGGAAAAATAAGTTTCTGCCAAGATTTGAGCAACTTTTCAGACACCATTTGTTGGTCGCAGCCGCCAGGAACGTGTCAAAGACACAAAATGAGAAAAAAGTCTACGGAAGGAGCATCGGTGGATCGCATAGTTACGGCAGCCATAAAATGATCATCGCGCACACACACGCTCCAACGCATTTCATTTCACTTTACACTTGATTTGATAATTTACTTCAACACAGTCCGCGTCGTAAGGTAATAAGCGCGCCGAGATTGCATCACCGTCGTTAGCGTCTTCATCAGCGACGCTTCCTGTTTACGCGCTTGATTTATGAGTTATCAGCGCATTGATGAGTCGAACGTTTGTGGCAACACTTGTGCGTGTGCGTGTTGCATTTGTGACGCTTCAAAATGGTCGAAAGAATAAAAAAAGTAGAAAATTAAGAAAAAGAAAACACCACTTGAGGTTCCACTACAACTCCAACTCGGCTGCTGTCTAAACCAACTACATTGTTGTTATTGAACTGCTTGGGAACTTCTGCACGTACACGCCTGCTGTTGCTTGGTACAAAAGGACGGACTTCCATCCATACACACACATAATCATACATCGATGCAAAGCATGACATATACTGGCACATATCCGTTGCAATCGTTGGATAAATAAACAATTAATTAATTAATTGGAATATGACAGCTGGTGATTGGTGTGTTGATGGCTCTTCTTAATTTTCTCCTGCATTACATTTTCGTATATGAAGACCTTTGCTGTGGCATAATGCATTTAATGTGCATACAAATATATGTATGTGTATGTGTAAACTCATATTTGTATGTATGCGTTCAATATATTAGCGGTATTTATTTCTATTTGTTCGCTACTGAAGCTGAGTTCCCGAATATTAAATATTTATTAATATTCAAATAAATCGAGAAATCTAGAACAAAAATTAATATGCACATTAGGGTGTCTGTTATTTCCCAAATGTATTTTTGAGTCTGCAGCACCCTCAAAATTTTTAGTAAATCCCCTAAAAAAAATTATGAAACCCATATGAGCTCTTAATATTGATAATAACGTGCCGCAACGACGATTTATTTCCCATTTAAATAACATGGGGTTTTTCGTACTTTTTGCAATTAATTTTTTCTTTGCGAAACCAATTGATACATTGCTGTGGCACCGAATTATTTTCGTAGGAAATTGAAGTGTTGAGAAAGTTTCTCTGAAATTTTTCCAAAAAATCATAATAATTTTTTATTAAAAAATTTTTTGTAAAAAAAAAATTAATTTTTACCTCAACTTTGACCTTGAATAACATCAACTGATAATCAACAAGTCAATAAAATAACATAAAACCATTTTGAAAGATCATTTGAGTCTAATGAAGTTGAAAACACGATTGGTTCCAAAATCACTAAATTTTTTTGAAAAACTTCAACGCGTTAACTTCTGTAAAACAATGCTTTCCGACTACCACGATGTCATGAAATGTATTATTATTGTCGATGAGTCTTAAGTCTTTGCTTACGATCTGTAAACAGAGATCAATCGACTGAAAAAGGTGAGACGAAGCCGGAAAAAACATGTCAAGTTAAAACTCAATGTTATGGGGACAGTTTTCTTCGAATATCGAGGTGTGGTGTACTCATAAAATTTCATATATTGATCAAATATAGTTAATATTAAAACGCAGATAATAACTATTTTATCTAAATTCATGGATACTTCTTCTTCTTCTTTACTGGCGTAGACATCGCTTAGGCGATTATAGCCCAGTTAACAACAGCGCGCCAGTCGTTTCTTCTTTTCATGGATACAGTTTTATTAAATTCAATTTCTCCTGAATTTAGTGTTTACATCCTAAAATGAAACGTCAGAGACAGCATATACAGTATCGGACAAAACATTTGCAACTGAAATATGATATTGAAAATACTGTCGATTACACAGAAAATAATTGCCGGGGACCTACTATTTTAATTTTATTTTAAATATTACATATTAATAGTTCTGCTTTCGCCAGACTGAACAAGGAAGCAACGCAAATGGGTCTGGCAGTGAACGAGGGCAACACGAAATATCTCCTGCCATCAAACAAGCAATCGTCGCACTCGCGACTTGGCTCTCACGTCACTGTTGACAGTCATAACTTTGAAGTTGTAGATAATTCCGTCTATATAGGAGCCAGCATTAACACCACCAACAATGTCAGCCTGGAAATCCAACGCAGGATTACTCTTGCCAACAGGTGCTATTTCGGACTGAGTAGGCAATTGAAAAGTAAAGTCCTCTCTCGACCAACAAAAGCCAAGCTCTATAAGTCGCTCATAATTCCCGTCCTGCTATATGGTGCAGAGGCTTGGACGATGGCAACAACCGATGAGTCGACGTTACGAGTTTTCGAGAGAAAGGTTCTGTGAAAGATTTATGGTCCTTTGCGCATTGGCCACGGCGCATATCGCATTCGATATACGACGACATTGAAATAGTTCAGCGAATTAAAAAACAGCGGCTTCGCTGGCTAGGTTAGGTTGTCCGAATGGACATGGCTCTGAAAGTATTCGACGCAGTACTCGCCGCGGGAAGCAGAGGAAGAGGAAGACCTCCACTCCGTTGGATGGACCAAGTGGAGAAGGACCTGGCTTCGCTTGGAATATCCAATTGGCGCCACGTAGCGAAGGGAAGAAACGACTGGCGCGCTGTTTTTGACCCGGCTATAATCGCGTGAGCGGTGTCTACGCCCGTAAAGAAGAAGAAGAAGAATTAAGATAAACGAAACTAACTTAATAATATTTTTCAGTATAATTGCTTAATGTATATAAAAAACTTTATAACATCTATATTCAATAAGACAAAACAATTGCAACTAAAAAAAAAGGTTCACTATTTTTAATAAACTAACAGTAAAACTTAGTATTTTATAACAAACTCATTACTCTCAATATCTGCTTTGCATCGCAGATAAGATGATCACCTATGGTTTGGGGTATAATGCTCCATGCTTCCAGGGCCTTTTGAAAAAACTGATCAGTATTTGGCACATTACTGCGATCAATTCTTTTTTTTACAATTTTTCATAAATTTTCTATGGGATTGAGGCCTGAGGACTGTGGAGGCACTAAATTACATCCACTTTATTCCTCTGTAACCACGATTTTAGGGCCTATGCCAAATGCTTCGAGTTGTTGGTCTGGTGGAAGACCCGCTTAAGTCGCATTTCCCATTCACCATGTGGCAACATTACGATTTCCAGAATGTCTTTGTAAACGTACCGACCCATGGTACCATTAATACGATGAAGCACCCCCAAACAATCCCCCCCAATCAGAAAAGCATCCCCACACAATTACATAGCAGCTATACTTGACTGTTTTTAGACAATATAAATTTTTAAGATGCTTGTTTCGTGG
>JAPZAG010002691.1:0-14841 GCA_027475135.1 Bactrocera correcta | reverse complement strand
AATCACTTTTTGCAAAAACGCGAAAAAATCGAAAAAACTACGAACTTTGAGACAACACAAAAATTGAATTAAGCAACATATGTTATCGATTCCTTTGCCTAGTGATGGAGAATTTTGTCTTCAATAATCGAGTATAAAACATTAATCGGATATCTCAATATTAATTTTTCAATTAATCTCCGTTTTCGTGGTCAAATACCCCAACGTGCGTCGTCGCAACCGTCGAAGGGCAAGACGGCAAGGTGCGAGTCGCAGAAGCAGCAACCAAGACGGGCACGATTAAGCGCCCCATCCACAAACTGGCCGTCCTTCCACTGGGTATTGAAGGAATCTGATCCTGTGAAGGTGGCTGGTGTTGCGTCAAGCGACAAAATATATATTTAAACCTAAAACTAAAATTAAGTAAATTGAATTAGAAAAATTATAAAATATTGAATTATATTATTGTATACTTACCCTAATAATGTTAAATATACTCACCTTAATCTATTACCATAAGCTAACGAAATGAATTATACTTACCTCCTCTTTGTACATTCATACTAACATTCCAACTGTTTTTTCCCGTTACCTTTAAGATTTACGCTAAGTCATCTAGTTGCTAAAATAAAGAAGGGAGTTGTAATTGAACCGCAATCGAATCCGCACGCGTTTTCTTTTCTCGCTAATCTCGCCGCCACAATTTTCCGTAAATCAAGTGTCCGGTACAGGCAATTGGTAAAGTGTCATAAAGTGAACATTCTAAAAATATTGAACAAAACGCATCCCGGAACAATTCTAATTCTCAAAAACGCTTGAGAAATTTCACCAAGTCAGTGTGGAACTTTAATCGGAACTAAACCTCCTACTGTCTTGTACCGAACCCCCCCGGTACCACCGTCAAGTATTACGTCGGGAGGAAGGTTGAGTATTACTCATACGTACGTGATGGTCCTAATGCATTCAGTAGCATGCTGCATTTACTTGGCCCCCCGCGGTTCGTCTTATACCCCCCTAGTACAGTGATTGTCACCAAAATCTCTTTGTCTGCTCCAGTCATGGTTTGTGTGTCGCGTCTTAGTTGTTCGTTGGAATTTGTAGTAATCTTCTACGTTGTTGTTCTCTAGCTCTTTGGCGTTTCAAGATTTTTTCTGCCACTTCGGACACGGCTTTCCACTTATCTAGTGATTCTACCATTTGATACACTAGATTTTCTGGGTCTTTCCCGAATGCGTTTTTCAAAATTTGCCTATCTTCGTCGTATTTCGTACATTGGAACATTGTGCCCACATTCTCGATGCTCTCGCCTCCGCAATAATCGCATACATCGTTGTCCTCATGTTTGAATCGCTTCAAATATGATTTAAAACAGCCGTGTCCAGTGAGAACTTGAGTGAGGTAAAAATCTACTTCTCTGGCGATCTATTAAGCCATAGTTCTTTTTTAGGGATTAGGCGGAATGTCCAGCGGCCATTTCGACTGTCCTTCCATCGTTTTTGCCAGTGCTTCACCGTATCTGCTCTGGCTTTCTCTTTTTGGGTTCTGGGCGTTACTCTCTCATTCGAACGGTATGTGTGCTCTTTGGCTAAGAGGTCTAGCGGGTGTAAGCCCGCGATCACTAGGGCAGCGTCTTCGGATACCGTACGAAACGCGGAGCATACTCTTAATGCGCATATGGTGTACGTGAAAAATAGGCCGCGACGATATGATTTGACTTCAAGAGCTTTCTCCCATATTTGGGCGCCATATAGCCGGGTTAGAGCTTTGCATATTTTCGTAGCTTTTTCGCTTGCTTCGTTCGTCACTTCTGGTACCAACTCTATTTGTTGCAACATCGCGATCTCTCGAGGTAGTTGAGGACGGGTCGGGAAAAGGACTAATACAATTCTGTCAAGGGTTGTAGAGGAAGTTGGCATTTGATCTCGAATGCATAGTTTCCCCATTACTGTCTTGTATGCGAGCCCGCAGGCATTGTTATTAGCATCGTCACAGAGCTTGAGAAAACATTTACTTTACTTACTTTTACTTTTTTTTATAGTCTGTTTCAGGAGCTTTCTCTTGGCCTTGAAACTTGCTTGTAGGGAGTTGTATTCGTAGGCACCACGAGACCTTTGGTATAAGCGTCTTACTTTTTGGCATTCTTTTCGCAGTTTAGCAATTGAGTCGTTCCACCAGTAAACGGGGGGATGATGATTGCGCCGTGGAAGCTTCGACATTGATATGTCGCATGCACTCTTAATGCGGCTCATAATCAATGAAGACGCCTGGTTAACCGACCGCAAGTTGTCAGGCAGAGCAGTGTGTCCAAAGGCTTCTTCGAAGAGGTCTGGGTCGAATGTTTTGGGTCGCCATGAGCTTATTGGTAGGGTCTGTAAGTGGAGCCGAGTTTGCGGAGCATTTACCTCAAATATAATGGCATAGTGATCGCTGAAAGTGTACTGGTCGTTAATTTGCCATTGCGATCTACGAACTAAGCTTGAGCTTGCGAAAGTAAGGTCTATCACTGATTGTCGGCCGCCTTTGTTGAATGTGCATTGGTTACTTGTGTTGAGTAGCTCCAGATCGAGGGAAGCAAAAGCTTCTAGTAAGGCTTTGCCCCTACTATTAGTTCTTTTGCATCCCCATTCAATAGCCCAGGCATTAAAATCGCCAGCTATTACCAATTTAGTTCTACCTCGGGCATCGGTCACAATGTTGTCGATAATATTCTTAAATTCCTCATCATTGATGCTGAGGGGTAGATAGCAACTATAAATATGTATGTCGCTAACTTTAGCTCGGACAAAGCCGTTGAACGAGCATGTAGACTCCAATTGAGGGAAGCTTGGGTTACATTTTCATACAGCAGCTTTACTTTTTGTGTCACTTAACCAGTTTACACTCCGCCCGTTTTGTATGGTTCGCTGAGTAATGGCAAGTCGATCTGCTTTTCAGCGATCGTCTGTTTGAGCAGGTCCTGTGCCGCTTGACAATGGTTAAGGTTGAGTTGTAATAATCTCATACGACCTTTTGTGCAGCCTTCTTATATACCGGGCACCTGACGCTTCCAGTGAAATGCTCAGTTTCTTTGGATCCTGCCTTCAGGCAGAGTAAGCATTTCGGCTTATTGGTGCAGTCCTTGGCTTGATTTTCACCTTCGTCACATCTTCTGCAGATCCTCGACCTAACCTCGTTTCTGCACACTTTCGCTGTGTGACCATAGTCAAGACACCTGAAGCTTCGCTCTCTTTGCAGAGCATAGAGAACCTCTTCCTTACTAATGATTTCATCTAAGTCTTTACACTCAAGTAGGATCTCCTGGGTCAACAATTTAACGTTTGCTTGGTTCCCAAGGCATTTCTTCATATTTTCGTGCGAGTCTGTTGGTATCACTATGTTTGTTTCCGAATGTGTTCAGACTAGAGTCTGTCTTAATTTTGGGTAAGATTTCATCATAGGTAAGATTCCCGTTTTTTGAGATTATTATGGCCTGGGGCTTTGTCTTCCGCAATTTCGTAGACTTTTGGTTAGCTTTCCTAGCTACTATGTTCAACGGTTCCTCCATTGGTTTCAGAGAGTCGCCTTTAGCCTCTTGTATTATTTTTGTGCCCAACTGAGTTGCTGGTAGTGACTTTGTGATGCCTACTAAATTGTTGGTATTGACGCTGTTTTTGGCGAATTGAAACAAGTTCGTTTCGTTTGTTGCTGAGTCTGCTCCTCTGCTATTGGTTCTTCAGAGCTCCTTGCGCGGCCTCTTTTCGGTTGGGTAATCGGGAGAGCTGCCGCCTCTCTAACTTCTCTTGTTGCTTGTTTTTGTAGTTGTGCTATTTGGTCTATTATATTTTGCTTGCGCTGGTTGACTTGTCTTTGCTTCTGGCTGTGCGTGAGAGAGATTAGCTCATCTATTAGCACTCCCAGAGCGGAGAGCGCGTTCTCTCCTTCGCTCATAGATACCATCAAATCACTGCTATTGATTTTATTTGCAGAAGACATGTTGACTACGCTGGAGTCGTGAGTCGAAACTAAGCCATTGTCCACAGGAGTCACCTCGCAGGCAGATGATTTAGCAACTTAAATGCTCTGTAATATGGGCATTGCTGTCTGACGGTCCGGCGATCGGGGAGTCTTATTGCTCCGAGTGAATGGGCTAACATCCTCCATATTACAAGCAAAGGTATTTGTTAGTTTGGCTTTAGCTGACATTTCCTCAGCTACGCCTACAGCAATCCTTTACTACTGGAGATCACGTAAATTCCTCAGGAATAAATCCCTCGGTAATTTCTATTAGTGTGAAACGTGGGTTGTGGGATGTGTTGTTTTTTGTGGAAGGGAGAGAGAGAATATGCGCTCTTTGCGAATTCTCTTTTCTGTGACCTTCGCACAAGAAGAAAATAGATATTTAAAATATAACTTTTCACTTACTTTTTTTACACGAGAGCACCTGCTCAGTTTTATGATTAGTCTTGGACGATGTGGGCACTGCGTTTTCACGCACTTGGGAAATAATTTTGGGGTATTTCCACTAGTAGTTGGTGCCATAAGCGGAGCACCAGAAAAACACGTCACTTTCACTTCACTTCACTTGGGTGTGTCACTTCACTTGGGTGCTTGAGGGTGTGTGTATGTATGAATACGTAATGATATTGTTGCCAAAGTGTATCTGCGTATGAAAACAAATGTGGCAGCTAACGAAAACAAGAGCACACAGACGCACTTACACACGCAAGCACAACACAACCGCACAGCAATGGCAACTATAATAATAAAGGCAACTAACAATGAAATTCGCGGAATAACAAAAACAAATGAAAGCACGTGCACGATTAAAACAACAGACAACACCAAAAGCAAATAAAGTGAAACTTCGATAAGTCGTTACCTCGATAAGCGAAAAACCTTAATATTTCATAGTATTTCTTCGGTCCCTAGAAAAATTCGCGAAAAATGCATGTATTTCGGTCCCTTTGATAACTCGTATTTTTCTTGAGACAAATATTGAAAAATGTGTATCAAAAGCCTCTACAACTCGTACTTTTTCCTCAAAAGCCTCTACAACTCGTATTTTTACAGTTACTCTTATTCATAAGTTTTGCTTTGTTTTCTACAACTAGCGTAGAGTAGTATTAATTAGGACGCAAGATGTCAAGTTCTCGTAAATGCAAAATATTGCCAATTTAAAAAAAAAAACAGAAATTATTCTTGCCGTAAAAAATGGTGAAAAACAAGTAGAAATTGCGAAAGGGTTCGATATTGCGCCATCTTCTATCACATCAATTTTGAAAAAAAGTGATCTGTATTTGGGTTTGCCCTCAAACACCAAATGTAAGCGCCAAAAATTACCAGAATACCCGGAATTAGAAAAGAGAGTACTCACTTGGTTTTTGCAATGCCGAGAATCTAATACTATTCCAGTTGGAGGACATTTACTAAAAGAAAAAGCAAAGGTGTATGCCGCAAAATTGGGCTTAACACAATTCAAGTAAGTTTCAAAAAAAGTTTGCGGTGAAAGCGCGGCCGTTGATGATGAAGTGTGCGTTCAATGAAGAGAAAAAATTCAACATTGAAACGGGTATTTTTTACAAGTGTCTTCCTGATCGCACTTTGTCTTAAAAAGGCCAAAGTTGACGTTCCCTATGCTTTATCGTGCAAATTCAAAGTCACGCAATTTATTTCTTGAATGGCTACAATTGGTGAACCAATAAATGATAAAACTAAATAGAAAGATTTTATTATTTATTGATAATTGCACCGCCCACACTGCAATGGAACCTTTGAGCAATGTGCAGACTAAATTTCTCCCACCTAACACCACTTCAGTTTTGCAACCACTCGACAAAGGTATATTCAAAAGTTTTAAAACATTGTACCGTAAAGAAGTTGTTGTTAAACTGCTTGAAAGCATCGAGGAAAAAAAGGATTATTCCATTCCGATTTATGATGCAATGAATATTGCTCATAAAGCCTGGAATATCAGTAAATCGACTATTAAAAACTGTTTTCGAGCTTGCGGTTTTGTTAAGGATCAAAATGTAGTCGTAATCAGCGAAGATGTAATTCACGTAGCAGAGTGGGCTCGTGTTCCACAAAATGCAGAAACACGTGTAAACTTTGATGACTACATTCATGTTGATGATGAGTTGGTGATTATTGGAAGCCTCAATGATGATGAAATTCCGGGTTTCGAAAACATCGACGATGAAAACAATGAAACATTTGAAATTCCCTCAGTTTCCACAAAGGTTGCGAAAGCTTCAATTGAAAATTTGCGCCTTTCTTTCATGGCATCAAATGTTGAAGACACTATTTTTAATGACATTGTAAACATTGATAATGCCATAGATAAAATACGCCAAAATAATTTCCGGATTTCTTTTAAAATGAACACTTTTCTTAATTTTTTTGTACAATTTTTCAAAATACATACATAACGGGTGATTTTTTAAGAGCTTGATAACTTTTTTAAAAAAAAAAACGCATAAAATTTGCAAAATCTCATCGGTTCTTTATTTGAAACGTTAGATTGGTTCATGACATTTACTTTTTGAAGATAATTTCATTTAAATGTTGACCGCGGCTGCGTCTTAGGTGGTCCATTCGGAAAGTCCAATTTTGGGCAACTTTGTCGAGCATTTCGGCCGGAATAGCCCGAATTTCTTCGGAAATGTTGTCTTCCAAAGCTGGAATAGTTGCTGGCTTATTTCTGTAGACTTTAGACTTGACGTAGCCCCACAAAAAATAGTCTAAAGGCGTTAAATCGCATGATCTTGGTGGCCAACTTACGGGTCCATTTCTTGAGATGAATTGTTGTCCGAAGTTTTCCCTCAAAATGGCCATAGAATCGCGAGCTGTGTGGCATGTAGCGCCATCTTGTTGAAACCACATGTCAACCAAGTTCAGTTCTTCCATTTTTGGCAACAAAAAGTTTGTTAGCATCGAACGATAGCGATCGCCATTCACCGTAACGTTGCGTCCAACAGCATCTTTGAAAAAATACGGTCCAATGATTCCACCAGCGTACAAACCACACCAAACAGTGCATTTTTCGGGATGCATGGGCAGTTCTTGAACGGCTTCTGGTTGCTCTTCACCCCAAATGCGGCAATTTTGCTTATTTACGTAGCCATTCAACCAGAAATGAGCCTCATCGCTCATCGGACACGGACGCGAAACACATTTCGAACCGAACACTGATTTTGGTAATAAAATTCAATGATTTGCAAGCGTTGCTCGTTAGTAAGTCTATTCATGATGAAATGTCAAAGCATACTGAGCATCTTTCTCTTTGACACCATGTCTGACATCCCACGTGATCTGTCAAATACTACTGCATGAAAATCCTAACCTCAAAAAAATCACCCGTTACATACATTTATTGATTGAATAACATATGTACTTTATATTTTAATGTATAATTTAATTTTCATTTATGTAAAATTGAAAAATAAATAAAAAAAATCTATAATTCGTATATTCTGTATATAGCCTATATAATTTGTATAACTTGATAACTTGAAAAACTCTATAACTCGTATTTAAATTGTGGTCCCTTGCAAACACGAGTTATCGAAGTTTCACTGTACAATCAAAAGGTATAAATTCAAAAAAACAACAAAAACCGAAACAATTAATTCCATAACCGAGGCTTTCTGTTACCCTTAATACCAGAGGCACAGAGTGTTGCTGTGCGTATGTGCAAAGGGACTTACAATACATACACATCAAACACGACAGTCGTGTGCTCTTCAAAATGTAAAATCCATTATACTTATGCCTCTGCGCTTTGTTCTCACCGACCAAACCGAGTTCCGTCAAATGCCAGGTGAGACTTGTTTGAAGCGCTTGCAACTTTGAACCAGCGTGTAAATATGTACATAGATTAAGGTGGGCTTTTTTTATACAAGAACATTGTAGTAGGTATTTCCAATACCTAAAACTTAGTTAATAAGAAATAGTAGAAAATAAAATATACATTCGTGCATCCATTTGTAATCGACAGGAGTGTTAAACAATTGTTAAAACTAAAAATAAAAATAAGTTAAAGGAATAATAAGGAGGAATTTAAATTTTTATAAAATTTTCTTTATTGTAGTATTTTTGGCTTTTATATATAAGATATTGGTTGAAAATAATTTATATTTACTATTATTTGGACTAATGAATTTGTTTTCAGATTTCTTTAGTACCACCATAATTTAGGTGCTTACATATTTGTCGTTGCTCTTGTCATTTGTGACATTTGTCGTGTATGTTCCAACGAAGTGAACGCTTGACATTTAAATGACAAATGTCACAATGTAATATAAATTTCAAAATTTACGACATGACAGCAGACAAACGGTGCTGGGAACAACAATAACAACAGCCAACAACAATTGAGTGTTGAGTACAGGCAAAGCGTTTGTGAACGAAGCTTTCAAGTTGTAAGCTGCTCTGTGCATGTGTGTAGGATTTACTTGTATTATGGACTTACAAAAATTGCCGAGATAATGCGTTTTGGCTTTCAATTTTGTGACAATTTGTAGTAGCGAAAAAAGAAAAACAAAATAGACAAATTTTAATGAAATAAAAAAATTGCACATAATAGTGATAAGCTGGTGGTGCTTACTTTGTAGATGTTTGAAAAAGTTTCTCATGAATAGCAGGTTTTGAGTTAACACAGAAGCTTAAAATTAGGGACTTGAACCTCAGCATTGCCTTTTTACCTTTTTTAAAGATTATAAAACTCAGAGCTAAAGAGCTTTGTCTAGCTCATCCAAAATGTTATCCCAAAAATTAAGCATCGAACATCGTTTATATAATGAAAAATTGCATCAGTTTTTGACTTTTATCCGGGAAATTATGGCCAATTTTACGGTTTTTTTTTTTTATAATTTGGGGAACATTTTGTGTCACTGCATCAACAAAACTAATATTACTAAACACTTTTATCGACTATTTCAGGCTTATATTTAGAGAACCAGAAAAGAGTGACTTCTGCTCTTTTAACCTTAATAAAATCTTTCTATACATAGGATTTGTTCGTATCCTTATGCCTGAGTTTTACGTGACGTGTGCCACAATTTCTTCATGAAGTTTGTGACTTGCGCGCTTTCGATACAAATATCTTATATAAACCTGCATAGATATGCTACGCTATGCTATTTATTAAGGGGTTAGGGGTAATTAGAATTTTCCAAAAATTAATTTTTTTTGCATCGTTAAGTGTAATATCTTAAAAATATACTCTGAAAATTTCACGTTGATCCAATAATTAGTTTTTGAGTTATTCGACAAATAACAAAGAGAGCTCAGGCACTTCAAAGCCAAATGGCAAACTTTAAACGCGTTTTTCTCAAAACTATGATTTTGAGCTGGTAACAACTGTAACTCGAAAACCACTAAGTAGATTTTAATGAAATTTATACAGCTTTTAGAATACATAACAAACTCGGGCTTGATCGAAGGATTTTTTTTTTTGGAAAATTTTGGTTTTCTAGGACCAAATAACTGTTGATTTTTTCCCATAAGTTTAGAAAAAAAATTCTGAGGTCGCCATTTTGTTAATTTTTGAAAAAAAAAAAAAAATTAAATCCTTCGATGACGGCCTGGATTATCTATTTACAAAAGTAATTTTTTTTATCCGATTGATTTTAGATGACTTTCCAAGGACTTATGGTCGTCACCACAAGTACCTTTTTTTGGAACTGGGCCAACACAAACTATAACTATAACTTTGAATATATTTTTTTTTTTTAGAAATTTTCGTGGTTTCAAGTCAACACATTCTATGATAATGGCATATTACTACTTTTGTAAAATAACATGATTTAATAGCACAAAACAAAACAAGAAACAATACTAAAAATTCTAATTTTTTCGTGCCTTTGACTAAACTATAACCCCTTAAGTATTCAATTAGGATTGTTATACCCCATTGCGAGAGATTATTTCTGTACTCTATTTCAAAGAGCTGTCCATGAAAAGGAATTGAAGTTAAAATTACATCTTGAGAAAATTAAATGTCTTTAAAAATTCATATTCAGATATTATATCTACATATAAGGCGTTCAAATCAATATTCGGCATTTGTTTCCCTCAAAAGGTATATATTTTATTATGCCACATTTTATTTGAATAATAAATGTTATAAAACGTCTCTGCGCTTACACATTTCCTTTTTTATTTAACTTTTCTGCTACTTTTTCTTAGAAAAAGTAGGTGACCTCTATCACAGTTCTATATATAACTCTTAAACACTCTCATAATCGCTTCAGAGCAAAATTAAAATAACAAATCACTTTATATAAAAATATTATTACATTTAATTTCAATTAAAAACTCTTTAGTTATTTTTGTCTGCCTTAAAGTATACATATAATTAATAGCTTTGCATTTTTCTTTTCTATTTCCAGGTAATTAACACCAAATTTCGGCCATAAATAATACCAGTTGATACAATGAGTGCACATTTTTGCATATCTTCTTCTTCTAGAGGGCGATTAAGTAACTTTCATAGCTGACGTATTAAGAAAAATATGTACAATTCTAAGTTCATATCATAAATTCTTTTCGATTTTCTAACAAACCTATAATATAGTAGTATGTGTCTGTCAGTACAGGAGTTATATATCTTCTTCTTCTTTACTGGCGTAGACACCGCTTATGCGATTATAGCCGAGTCAAAAACAGCGCGCCAGTCGTTTCTTCTCTTCGCTACGTGGCGCCAATTGGATATTCCAAGCGAAGCCAGGTCCTTCTCCACTTGGTCCTTCCAACGGAGTGGAGGTCTTCCTCTTCCTCTGCTTCCCGCGGCGGGTACTGCGTCGAATACTTTCAGAGCTGGAGCGTTTTCATCCATCCGGACAACATGACCTAGCCAGCGTAGCCGCTGTCTTTTAATTCGCTGAACTATGTCAATGTCGTCGTATATCTCGTACAGCTCATCGTTCCATCGAATGCGATATTCGCCGTGGCCAACGCGCAAAGGACCATAAATCTTTCGCAGAACTTTTCTCTCGAAAACTCGCAACGTCGACTCATCGGTTGTTGTCATCGTCCAAGCCTCTGCACCATATAGCAGGACGGGAATAATGAGCGACTTATAGAGTTTGGTTTTTGTTCGTCGAGAGAGGACTTTACTTTTCAATTGCCTACTCAGTCCGAAGTAGCACCTGTTGGCAAAAGTAATCCTGCGTTGGATTTCCAGGCTGACATTGTTGGTGGTGTTAATGCTGGTTCCTAAATAGACGAAATTATCTACAACTTCAAAGTTATGACTGTCAACAGTGACGTGGGAGCCAAGTCGCGAGTGCGACGACTGTTTGTTTGATGACAGGAGATATTTCGTCTTGCCCTCGTTCACTGCCAGACCCATTTGAGTTGCTTCCTTGTTCAGTCTGGAGAAAGCAGAACTAACGGCGCGGGTGTTGAGGCCGATGATATAAATATCATCGGCATACGCCAGCAGCTGTACACTCTTGTAAAAGATTGTACCTGCTCGATTAAGTTCTGCAGCTCGAATAATTTTCTCGAGCAGCAGATTGAAAAAGTCACACGATAGGGAGTCGCCTTGTCTGAAACCTCGTTTGGTATCGAACGGCTCGGAGATGTCCTTCCCGATCCTGACGGAGCTTTTCGTGTTGCTCAACGTCAGTTTACACAGCCGTATTAGTTTTGCGGGGATACCAAATTCAGACATCGCGGCATAAAGGCAGCTCCTTTTCGTGCTGTCGAAAGCAGCTTTGAAATCGACGAAGAGGTGGTGTGTGTCGATTCTTCTTTCACGGGTCTTTTCCAAGATTTGGCGCATGGTGAATATCTGGTCGGTTGTTGATTTACCAGGTCTAAAGCCACACTGATAAGGTCCAATCAGTTTGTTGACGGTGGGCTTTAATCTTTCACACAATACGCTCGACAGAACCTTATATGCGATGTTGAGGAGGCTAATCCCACGGTAGTTGGCGCAGATTGTGGGGTCTCCTTTTTTATGGATTGGGCATAGCACACTTAAATTCCAATCGTTGGGCATACTTTCGTCCGACCATATTTTACAAAGAAGCTGATGCATGCACCTTATCAGCTCTTCGCCGCCGTGTTTGAATAGCTCGGCCGGCAATCCGTCGGCCCCTGCCGCTTTGTTGTTTTTCAGGCGGGCAATTGCTATTCGAACTTCATCATGGTCGGGCAATGGAACATCTGCTCCATCGTCATCGATTGGGGTATCGGGTTCGTTTTCTCCTGGTGTTGTGTGTTCACTGCCATTCAGCAGGCTGGAGAAGTGTTCCCTCCATAATTAAAGTATGCTCTGGGCATCGGTAACTAGATCACCTTTGGGGGTTCTACAAGAGTATGCTCCGGTCTTGAAACCTTCTGTAAGCCGCCGCATCTTTTCGTAGAATTTTCGAGCATTACCCCTGTCGGCCAGCTTATCAAGCTCTTCGTACTCACGCATTTCGGCCTTTTTCTTTTTCTGTCTACAAATGCGTCTCGCTTCCCTCTTCAACTCTCGGTATCTATCCCATCCCGCACGTGTTGTGGTCGATCGTAACGTTGCGAGGTAGGCAGCCTGTTTTCTCTCCGCTGCGACACGGCACTCCTCGTCGTACCAGCTGTTCCTTTGCACTTTCCGAAAACCAATGGTTTCGGTTGCAGCTGTACGTAAGGAGTTTGAAATGCCGTCCCACAGCTCCCTTATACCGAGTTGTTGACGAGTGCTCTCAGAGAGCAGGAGTGCAAGCCGAGTAGAAAATCGTTCGGCTGTCTGTTGTGATTGCAGCTTCTCGACGTCGAACCTTCCTTGTGTTTATTGGCGTGCGTTTTTTGCTGCACAGAGGCGGGTGCGAATTTTGGCTGCAACAATATAGTGGTCCGAGTCGATGTTAGGACCTCGGAGCGCACGCACATCTTAAACACAGGAGACGTGTCTTCCGTCTATCACAACATGATCGATCTGGTTGGTGGTTTTTCGATCCGGAGACAGCCAGGTAGCTTGATGTATCTTCTTATGCTGGAATCTAGTACTACAGATAACCATATTTCGGGCCCCGGCGAAGTCGATCAGCCTCAACCCATTTGGGGATGTTTCCTCGTGGAGGCTGAATTTACCGACCGTAGTGCCAAAGATACCTTCTTTGCCCACCCTGGCGTTGAAGTCGCCAAGCACGATTTTGACATCGTGGCGGGGGCATCTCTCATAAGTGCGCTCCAAGCACTCATAAAAGGCATCTTTGGTCACATCGTCCTTCTCTTCCGTCGGGGCGTGGGCGCAAATCAGCGATATGTTGAAGAACCTCGCTTTGATGCGGATTGTGGCTAGACGTTCATTCTCCGGAGTGAATGATAGTACTCGGCGACGGAGTCTCTCTCCCACCACGAATCCAACACAAAACTTGCGCTCCTTTATATGGCCACTGTAGTAAATGTCACAAGGACCTACTCGTCTCTGTCCTTGTCCCGTCCATCGCATTTCTTGGACGGCGGTGATGTCAGCCTTTATCTTTACGAGGACATCTACCAGCTGGGCAGCGGCACCTTCCCAATTAAGGGACCGGACATTCCAGGTGCATGCCCTCAAATCATAGTCCTTATTTCGTTTGCCGTGGTCGTCATCAAAAGGGGGGTCTCTCATCCGAGGCTGTTTTTTCCTTTTCATTGGGGGTGTTTTTTTTACGTGGCGGGTCCCAAACCCAGCGCACTACACTTTGTAGGGGATATTTCGCCTTCTCACTTTAGCTCGCCTTCAAACGGATGTTCTTAGGCTACCCAGAGGATACTTGGTCAAAGACCGGAAGTCGTGAGCTGCTTGAGTCATATGTAAAAGAATCGTTTCTGGCCACTCCCAAGTGAATGGTGATCAGAGAACTTTCCTCACTTGCGTGAACTTCTACACATGACTCTATCCTCCGTTTCGTCTGCTTGTCTGATTTCTCCGTGTCCGGTTATCCCGTTGTATTATTTGCGTGGCGTGTTTTTACCGCTGTGTTTGTCTGTTATTACACGCGTCAACTCTTGTTGCTAGTACTCGGGCGATTCTCTTTTGCTATCGCCCATTAAGTTCACACCAACAATTTGTGTTGCGCATTCTCATTCCCTTCCGTATAATTTCCTCAAATTTTTGTGCTGTACGTCTACGCTACACTTAATGCCTGTTGCGTTGTTATTTGGGTATTAAAGCGTGAGGATGTTAATTTACAGTGTTAATGATATTTTGAAAAGTGGTGAGTTGAATAAATTAATTTTTAATTTTTCTGTTTATTCGTTTATTTTAGATAAATATGGCGGAAAAAGTTAAGTGGACACAAGCGCTAATTGAAAAATTGTTATATTTGGTAGAAGCACAGGAGTGTATTTATAGCATAAAGTCATCGTTATATTTGGACCGGGATGTAAAAGCAGAGGCTTTAAACAAAATCTGTGAGGATCTATAAGTGCCAAACATAAACGTGAGTAAAATAAAAAAAAATGAAAAAATTTAAAAACACAATATTTACGAGAAATTCGTGAAGTGGGCAATTCACAAAAAGGCGGAGCTGATATAAACGATTTGTATTATCCAAAGTTATGGTGCTTCTCGCTGCTGCATTTTTTTGAGCAGCATACCCAAATTAGGAGGAGGGAATCTAACTACGAGGTAGTACTTTATTTTATTTTATTAAATTTTATTACATCAAGTCAAACAAATATTACACTTTAGGTAAAAATAATATATCTCCAACAACAACCTAACCAATTGTGGCTGAGGAAACTGTTAATATAGTAAATCATTCATATACATATATGTGTATAAAACAAGTAGTTTTAACTTTTATACTTATTTACATTCATAGACAACTGAAATAATGAATGGCGGAAAAGAAAGGCAAAAGAAAAAGGGAAAGGTATTGTAATTTTAATTTTAAAAATTAA
>JAPZAG010002690.1:0-14845 GCA_027475135.1 Bactrocera correcta | reverse complement strand
ATTTGAAGCATTTCGATGTCGATTGCTTAATGCATATATAAGAGTACGGAATTTTTCCCAAATGTACTGTCGTAATACCACCATGGCTTTATATCAACTTAAATACGTTAAAAAAGGTTTATTAACTTAAATATGTTAAACTAATGATTTGAAGAATTTCGATATCGATAGCTAAATGTGTATATACAAGAAAATCGACTTTATACCTAATATAAGATTACGGAATTCTTCTAAATGCACTGCCGTTATGCTGCCATGGCTTTACATCAACCTCAATACGTTAAAGAAGGTTAATTAACTTAAATATGTTAAACTAATGATTTGAAGCATTTCGATATCGATTGCTAAATGCGTATATACAACAAAATCGGCTTTATACCTAAATATAAGATTACGGAATTCTTCTAAATGCACTGTCGTTATGCTGCCATGGCTCTATATCACCCTTATTACGTTAAAGAAGGTTAACTAACTTAAATATGTTAAACGAATGAGTTGCAGCATTTCGATATCGATAGCTAAATGCGTATATACAAGAAAATCGACTTTTTACTTAAATATAAGATTACGGAATTCTTCCATATGCACTGTCGTTATACCGTTTTGGCTTTATGTAAACTTCAGTAAGATAAAGAAAGTTAATTAACTTAAATATGTTAAACTAATGATTTAAAGCATTTCGATATCGATTTATATACAACAAAATCGACCTTATACCTAAATATAAGATTACGGAATTCTTCCAAATCTACTGTCGTTATGCCGCCATGGCTTTATATCAACTTCAATACGTTAAAGAAGGTTAATTCCCTTAAATATGTTAAGTTAATGATTTGAAGCATTTCGATATCGATTGCTAGATGCGTATATACAACAAAATCGACTTTATACCTAAATATAAGATTAGGGAATTCTTCTAAATGCACTGTCGTTATGCCGCATTATGGCTTTATATCACCTTCATTACGGTAAAGAAGGTTAACTAACTTAAATATGTTAAACTAATGATTTGAAGCATTTCGATATCGATTGCTAAATGTGTATGTACAACAAAATCGAATTTATACCTAAATATAAGATAACGGAATTCATATAAATATACTGCCGTTATGCCGTTATTGCTTTATGTTAACTTCAGTTCGTTAAAGAAGATTTATTAAATTAAATATGTTAAACTAATGATTTGAAGCATTTCGATATCGCTTGCTAGATGTGTATATACAACAAAATCGACCTTATACCTAAATATAAGATTACGGAATTCTTCCAAATCTACTGTCGTTATGCCGCCATGGCTTTATATCACCTTCATTACGGTAAAAAAGGTTAATTCCCTTAAATATGTTAAACTAATGATTTGAAGCATTTCGATATCGATTGCTAAATGCATATACACAAAAAAACGACTTTATACCTAAATATAAGATTACGGAATTCTTCCAAATGCGCTGCCGTTATGGCTTTATGTTAACTACAGTTCGTTTAAGAAGGTTTATTAACTTAGATATGTTTCACTAGTTATTTGAAGCATTTCGAAATCGGTTGCTTAATGCATATATACAAGAAAACCGAATTTATACCTAAATATAAGATTACGGAATGCTTCTAAATGCACTGCCGTTATGCCGTTATGGCTTTATGTTAACTTCAGTTCGTTTAAGAAGGTTTATTAACTAAGATATGTTACACTAGTTATTTGAAGCATTTCGAAATCGATTGCTAAATGCATATACACAACAAAACCGACTTTATACCTAAACATAAGATTACGGAATTCTTCCAAATGTACTGCCGTTATGCCGCCATGGCTTTATGTCACCTTCATTACGTTAAAGAAGGTTAACTAACTTTAATATGTTAAACCAGTTATTTGAAGCATTTCGATGTCGATTGCTTAATGCATATATACAAGAAAATCGACTTTATACCTAAATATAAGAGTACGGAATTCTTCCAAATGTACTGTCGTAATACCACCATGGCTTTATATCAACTTAAATACGTTAAAAAAGGTTTATTAACTTAAATATGTTAAACTAATGATTTGAAGAATTTCGATATCGATAGCTAAATGTGTATATACAAGAAAATCGACTTTATACCTAATATAAGATTACGGAATTCTTCTAAATGCACTGCCGTTATGCTGCCATGGCTTTACATCAACCTCAATACGTTAAAGAAGGTTAATTAACTTAAATATGTTAAACTAATGATTTGAAGCATTTCGATATCGATTGCTAGATGCGTATATACAACAAAACCGACTTTATACCTAAACATAAGATTACGGAATTCTTCCAAATGTACTGCCGTTATGCCGCCATGGCTTTACTTACACTTCAGTAGGAAAAATAAGGTTAATTAACTTAAATATGTTAAACTAATGAGTTGAACCATCTCGATATCGATTGCTGATGTGTATTTACAACAAAATCGACTTTATACCTAAATATAAGATTACGGAATTCTTCTAAATTCACTGTCGTTATGCCGCCATGGCTTTATATCAACTTCAATACGTTAAAGAAGGTTAACTAACTTGAAAATGTTAAACCAGTTATTTGAAGCATTTCGATATAGATTGCTAAATGTGTATGTACAACAAACTCGCCTTTTTACCTAAATATAAGATTACGGAATTCTTCCAAATGCACTGTCGTTATGCCGCCATGGCTTTATATCAACTTCAATACGATAAAGAAGGTAAACTAACTTAAATATGTTAAACTAATGATTTAAAGCATTTCGATATCGATTGCTAAATGTGTATCTACAACAAAATCGACTTTATAACTAAATATAAGATAACGGAATTCTTCTAAATGCACTGCCGTTATGCCGTTATTGCTTTATGTAAACTTCAGTAAGATAAAGAAGGTTAATTAACTTAAATATGCTTAACCAGTTATTTGATGCATTTCGATATCGATTGCTAAATGTGTAAACACAAGAAAATCGACTTTGTACCTAAAAATAAGATAACGGAATTCTTCTACATGCACTGCCGTTATGCCGCCATAGCTTTATGCCAACTTCAGTTCGTTAAAGAAGGTTTATTAACTTAATTATGTTAAACTAATGAGCTGAAGCATCTCGATATCAATTGCTAAATATGTATATACAACAAAATCGACTTTAAACCTAAATATAAGATAACGGAATTCTTCTAAATGCACTGCCGTTATGACGCCATGGCTACATGCCAACTTCAGATCGTTAAAGAAGGTTTATTAACAAAAATATGTTAAACTAATGAGTTGAAGCATCTCGATATCGATCGCTAAATGTGTATATACAAGAAAATCGACTTTTTACATAAATATAAGACTACGGAACTCTTCTAAATGCACTGTCGTTATGCCGCCATGGCTTTATATCAACTTCAATACGTTAAAGAAGTTTAATTAACTTAAATATGTTAAACTAATGATTTGAAGCATTTCGATATCGATAGCTAAATGTGTATATACAAGAAAATCGACTTTATACCTAAATATAAGATTACGGAATTCTTCTAAATGCACTGCCGTTATCCCCCCATGGCCTTAAGCCAACTTCAGTTCGTTAAAGAAGGTTTATTAACTTAAATATGTTAAACCAGTTATTTGAAGCATTTCGATATCGATTGCTTAATGTATATATACCAGAAAATCGACTTTATACCTAAATATGAGACTACGGAATTCTTCCAAATGTACTGTCGCTATGTCGCCATGGCTTTATATAAACTTCAATGCGTTAAAGAAGGTTAATTAACTTAAATATGTTAAACTAATGATTTGAAGCATTTCGATATCGATTGCTAAATGCGTATATACAACAAAATCGACTTTATACCTAAATATAAGATTACGGAATTCTTCTAAATGCACTGTCGTTATGCCGCCATGGCTTTATATCACCTTCATTACGTTAAAGAAGGTTAACTAACTTAAATACAGGGTCGGCCATTTAAAGTTGACCCATCTGGCAACGCTGTAACTTTTAACAGCGCTGACAAATCGGCTAATGTCATACCGCGTTAGAAGCGTCATTCGAAGACAATTTATACTATGGAACAGTACACTCCAAAAGAACGCGCTGAAATTGTTCAGCTTTATATTCAAAATAACTTTTCAATTGTGTTAACTCAACGTGCTTTTCGAAAAAAAAATAAAGTGAAAAGTGCTCCAGTTAAGAACACAATTAAGTCTTTATACGCAAAATTTGTGAACACCGGTAATCTCAGTAATGCCAGTCATGCATCCAGACAACGCACAAGACGTTCTGATGAAAATATCGAAGCTGTACGAGCCAGTATTGAGGAGACTCCATCGACATCGAGTTATCGCCGCTCTCAGGAATTAGACATCTCTCGCACCACTCTCCGACGCATAATTCATAAAGATTTGAAGATGTTTCCATATAAAATTCAAATGGCACAAAAACTAAACCCAGCTGATTATCCGCGACGCCTTAATTTTGGCAAATGGGCCATCGAAATGGCTGAAAACGAACTTGACTTTTGGCGAAAACTCATCATGTCAGACGAGGCACATTTCTCGTTGAATGGAGGCGTAAACAAGCAAAATTGCCGATTTTATGCCACCGAAAATCCTCAATTAATTGAAGAACAGCCTCTTTACGACCAAAAAGTAACAGTTTGGTGCGGTGTTTGCGCGAATATGATCATCGGACCGTATTTTTTCGAAGACGATGATGGAGCCACGACAACAGTCAATGGTGAGCGTTATCGAGCCATGATAATGGATTTTGTGATACCCATTATTCGCGAAAATGACATGGATAACTTCTGGTTTCAACAGGACGGGGCTACATGCCATACAGCTCGACCAACAATCAATTTATTGAGACCATTTTTCCCCGGGCGATTGATATCGAAAAATAGTGATGTTGACTGGCCACCGAGATCACCAGATTTGACGCCACCAGACTTTTATTTGTGGGGTTTTTTGAAATCCAAGGTATACGCTAATAAGCCAAAGACCTTAGCTCAACTGAAAGCCAACATTCGACGTGAAACAGCCGCCATATCATCCGAAACATTGGCCAAAGTCATGGAAAATGTCGAAAAAAGAGTGCATTTAGCTGTCGAAGCTAAAGGTGCCCATTTACGCGATCTAATTTTTAAATATTAGCTGAAACAAATTCCCTTGGACCAAAATAAATTATTTTTGAAATGAACAAAAAACATTGTTTTCTTTTGTTCTTTTTTTTTTTAGAAACAAATGGGTCAACTTTAAATGGCCTACCCTGTATGTTAAACGAATGATTTGAAGCATTTCGATATCGATAGCTAAATGTGTATATACAAGAAAATCGACTTTATACCTAAATATAAGATTACGGAATTCTTCTAAATGCACTGTCGTTATGCCGCCATGGCTCTATATCACCTTTATTACGTTAAAGAAGGTTAACTAACTTAAATATGTTAAACGAATGAGTTGCAGCATTTCGATATCGATAGCTAAATGCGTATATACAAGAAAATCGACTTCTTACTTAAATATAAGATTACGGAATTCTTCCATATGCACTGTCGTTATACCGTTTTGGCTTTATGTAAACTTCAGTAAGATAAAGAAAGTTAATTAACCCATTAATGACAACGTATGATGTATCATACGCATAAAGAGCTTTTTTTAAAAATTCGTTAAAAATCCGAAATGAAATAAAAGCTTTTTATATTTGCAGTGTGAGCGAGATAAAAGGATTTTTGCATTAGAAAAGCTTACTAATTGTCGCTTAAAGCTCATTTGTTAACAATTTTCGCGCCAATTTACGTAGCATTTTTCGGAAAAGTGAATAATGACTCGAAAGTGAGGTTTATATTTTTATAAATAATAAGCGAGAAATTTGCATAACTAAAAATGTGCATAAACTTTAAGCTAAAACCCTAAGCTATCAAATGAATATAAAACGCAGTGAAAAATTGAGCTCCGAAAGTGTTTTAACTATTTGTAAACTATTGCGTATGTTTTATCATACGTAAACGCTAGCCCAGTTATTGCTATATGAAAATTCATTCCTAATATCTCCTTGTTGACAAGCAACAACTGAGGAGATAGTTGGATGGCTCGAAGATTTAAATGAAGATGATGATGCAGAGATTATAGAAAACATCAATAATGCCAATTTTATAGATGTGACTTTGCTCCCCCCCGAAGAACAGGAGTTGTCCGATTGCGATGACGCAGATGAAGACGATGAAGGTACACTGGGTGATTTGGGATGGTGGAGTTCTTAAAAGGGCATGTGAAATAAGAATTGATAACTAAGAAGTAAAGGAGCAACAGTTTCTAAATGAAGCGAGCAGTTCACCAGCCCCACGTACAAGGACTTCAACTCAAAGGAAAACTAAAAACAAGAAGATTTGCCGAAAATGGTCCAAGATAGTACTAAAAGCAAGTGAATGTTCTATCACAGCAATACGCGAGCCGGAGTCCGGAGTATACATTGCAGCAGATATTTTGGAAAATGATTTAAGTCCAATACAACTTTTTAAAACAATTTTTGATAGCGAATTTATGGAATGTATACAATCAGAGACTGTTAAGTACGCCATTAACAAAGGAGATGAAGCTTTCACCGTAAGTCTTGAGGAGTTATGCACATATTTCGGCATCCTTATACTAAATGGATACAACAAGGTGACTACCCTGAACCACAAATTCACTTACTTACTTGTTAAATTACACATTTTTATTTTAAGGTTCCAGGTACTCGCATGTACTGGGAGACAGAAAAAGATGTGTACAATCATTTAGTGGCAGGTTCAATGGCGAGGAATAAGTTTGAAAATATACAACGCTACCTTCATTTCAATGATAATACACAAATTGATTCGAATAATAAGGTATTCAAAGTTCACAGCCTGTTCTTGGTCATTTAAATACAAAGTTTAAAGAGCTTGGAAAACTCTTTGGAACTTCATTTTCTGTAGACGAATCGATGGAGCCGTATTTTGGTAAGCAATCTTTCAAGCATTCTATACGAGGAAAACCAATTCTCTATGGATACAAAATTTGAAATTTTGTAAAGAAAATGCTCCTTTGAGCAGCATGAAAAGAGAACTCCGTGGTACTTGTGAAGCATTAAAATCTAAAAATATTACCCCAGTTAGGTTTAATGATAACAATAATGTCACCATTGCAACAAATTGCAAAAACGACAACATAACGACAACAACCGGATTATGCAAAAGATATGATCTACAACAGAAACGCAGAGAAGACGTAAAGCAACTAGTCATTATCAAGGAGTATAATTCGGGAATGGGTGGAGTCGATCTCTTTGACCAGCAAAGGGCAGCGTACCGAACTCGGATTCGGTCAAGAAAATGGAATGGAATGCATAAATGGTGCCGTTGTAAATTTATGGATATTATATCGGAAGGCTTATCCACAAGTTACTCTTCTCGGCTTCATCCGACGACATACAAGGAGCATACTTTCAAAGCCAATTGATTTTCATCCAGTCTCATCACGAAACGAGAAAACGAAACTAGATACGACGGAGTCGAGCACTACGTAAATTACTCAAAAACCAGCGCAGATGCAAAAATTGTGGAAAGTGTACGAAATTTATATGCAAGAAATGTAATTTTGGCTTGCACCCAGATAACTATTTCTACAAATATCATGTAAACTGAGTCAGCAACTAAATCTGAAAATTAACAGTTAAAATATGTCATTAAATATATCAATACAATGTCAATTTGAATTTAAAAGTTATAGTGATGTTTACATTTTATTTTCATAGAGGCAGGTCTCCGTATACGTTTATGTATGATATATCATACGCTCCGCCGCGCCCACATCTTTTGAGATATTTTTTTGAAAATTGGAAATTACCTTTTTAATATCATTACAGACGTCTGCTTAAAATTTCGGTGGCTTATCATAGCGGGTTTTAGGCGTGAGCAGTAATGGGTTAACTTAAATATGTTAAACTAATGATTTAAAGCATTTCGATATCGATTAATATACAACAAAATCGACCTTATACCTAAATATAAGATTACGGAATTCTTCCAAATCTACTGTCGTTATGCCGCCATGGCTTTATATCAACTTCAATACGTTAAAGAAGGTTAATTCCCTTAAATATGTTAAGTTAATGATTTGAAGCATTTCGATATCGATTGATAGATGCGTATATACAACAAAATCGACTTTATACCTAAATATAAGATTACGGAATTCTTCTAAATCTACTGTCGTTATGCCGCCATGGCTCTATATCACCTTTATTACGTTAAAGAAGGTTAACTAACTTAAATATGTTAAACGAATGAGTTGCAGCATTTCGATATCGATAGCTAAATGCGTATATACAAGAAAATCGACTTCTTACTTAAATATAAGATTACGGAATTCTTCCATATGCACTGTCGTTATACCGTTTTGACTTTATGTAAACTTCAGTAAGATAAAGAAAGTTAATTAACTTAAATATGTTAAACTAATGATTTAAAGCATTTCGATATCGATTTATATACAACAAAATCGACCTTATACCTAAATATAAGATTACGGAATTCTTCCAAATGTACTGTCGTTATGCCGCCATGGCTTTATATAAACTTCAATGCGTTAATGAAGGTTAATTAACTTAAATATGTTAAACTAATGATTTGAAGCATTTCGATATCGATTGCTAAATGCGTATATACAACAAAATCGACTTTATACCTAAATATAAGATTACGGAATTCTTCTAAGTGCACTGTCGTTATGCCGCCATGGCTTTATATCACCTTCATTACGTTAAAGAAGGTTAACTAACTTAAATACAGGGTAGGCCATTTAAAGTTGACCCATCTGGCAACGCTGTAACTTTTAACAGCGCTGACAAATCGGCTAATGTCATACCGCGTTAGAAGCGTCATTCGAAGACAATTTATACCATGGAACAGTACACTCCAAAAGAACGCGCTGAAATTGTTCAGCTTTATATTCAAAATAACTTTTCAATTGTGTTAACTCAACGTGCGTTTCGCAAAAAAAATAAAGTGAAAAGTGCTCCAGTTAAGAACACAATTAAGTCTTTATACGCAAAATTTGTGAACACCGGTAATCTCAGTAATGCCAGTCATGCATCCAGACAACGCACAAGACGTTCTGATGAAAATAGCGAAGCTGTACGAGCCAGTATTGAGGAGACTCCATCGACATCGAGTTATCGCCGCTCTCAGGAATTAGACATCTCTCGCACCACTCTCCGACGCATAATTTATAAAGATTTGAAGATGTTTCCATATAAAATTCAAATGGCACAAAAACTAAACCCAGCTGATTATCCGCGACGCCTTAATTTTGGCAAATGGGCCATCGAAATGGCTGAAAACGAACTTGACTTTTGGCGAAAACTCATCATGTCAGACGAGGCACATTTCTCGTTGAATGGAGGCGTAAACAAGCAAAATTGCCGATTTTATGCCACCGAAAATCCTCAATTAATTGAAGAACAGCCTCTTTACGACCAAAAAGTAACAGTTTGGTGCGGTGTTTGCGCGAATATGATCATCGGACCGTATTTTTTCGAAGACGATGATGGAGCCACGACAACAGTCAATGGTGAGCGTTATCGAGCCATGATAACGGATTTTGTGATACCCATTATTCGCGAAAATGACATGGATAACTTCTGGTTTCAACAGGACGGGGCTACATGCCATACAGCTCGACCAACAATCAATTTATTGCGACCATTTTTCCCCGGGCGACTGATATCGAAAAATAGTGATGTTGACTGGCCACCGAGATCACCAGATTTGACGCCACCAGACTTTTATTTGTGGGGTTATTTGAAATCCAAGGTATACGCTAATAAGCCAAAGACCTTAGCTCAAATGAAAGGCAACATTCGACGTGAAACAGCCGCCATATCATCCGAAACATTGGCCAAAGTCATGGAAAATGTCGAAAAAAGAGTGCATTTAGCTGTCAAAGCTAAAGGTGCCCATTTACGCGATCTAATTTTTAAATATTAGCTGAAACAAATTCCCTTGGACCAAAATAAATTATTTTTGAAATGAACAAAAAACATTGTTTTCCTTTGTTCTTTTTTTTTTAGAAACAAATGGGTCAACTTTAAATGGCCTACCCTGTATGTTAAACGAATGATTTGAAGCATTTCGATATCGATAGCTAAATGTGTATATACAAGAAAATCGACTTTATACCTAAATATATGATAACGGAATTCTTCTGAATGCACTGTCGTTATGCCGCCATGGCTTTATATCACCTTCATTACATTAAAGAAGGTTAACTAACTTAAATATGTTAAACGAATGATTTGAAGGATTTCGATATCGATATCTAAATGTGTATATAAAAGAAAATCGACTTTATACCTAAATATAAGATTAGGGAATTCTTCCAAATGCACTGCCGTTATACCGTTATGGCTTTACTTACACTTCAGTAGGAAAAATAAGGTTAATTAACTTAAATATGTTAAACTAATGAGTTGAACCATCTCGATATCGATTGCTAAATTTGTAGCAACTACAATACGTTAAAGAATGTTAATTAACTTAAATATGTTAAGCTAATGATTTGAAGCATTTCGATATCGATTGCTAAATGTGTATGTACAACAAACTCGACTTTTTACCTAAATATAAGATTACGGAATTCTTCCAAATGCACTGTCGTTATGCCGCCATGGCTTTATATCAACTTCAATACGATAAAGAAGGTTAACTAACTTAAATATGCTAAACTAATGATTTAAAGCATTTCGATATCGATTGCTAAATGTGTATCTACAACAAAATCGACTTTATACCTAAATATAAGATAACGGAATTCATATAAATATACTGCCGTTATGCCGTTATTGCTTTATGTAAACTTCAGTAAGATAAAGAAGGTTAATTAACTTAAGTATGCTTAACCAGTTATTTGATGCATTTCGATATCGATTGCTAAATGTGTAAATACAAGAAAATCGACTTTATACCTAAATATAAGATAACGGAATTCTTCTACATGCACTGCCGTTATGCCGCCATAGCTTTATGCCAACTTCAGTTCGTTAAAAAAGGTTTATTAACTCAATTATGTTAAACTAATGAGCTGAAGCATCTCGATATCAATTGCTAAATATGTATATGCAACAACATCGACTTTAAACCTAAATTTAAGATAACGGAATTCTTCTAAATGCACTGCCGTTATGACGCCATGGCTACATGCCAACTTCAGATCGTTAAAGAAGGTTTATTAACAAAAATATGTTAAACTAATGAGTTGAAGCATCTCGATATCGATCGCTAAATGTGTATATACAAGAAAATCGACTTTTTACATAAATATAAGACTACGGAACTCTTCTAAATGCACTGTCGTTATGCCGCCATGGCTTTATATCAACTTCAATACGTTAAAGAAGTTTAATTAACTTAAATATGTTAAACTAATGATTTGAAGCATTTCGATATCGATAGCTAAATGTGTATATACAAGAAAATCGACTTTATACCTAAATATAAGATTACGGAATTCTTCTAAATGCACTGCCGTTATGCCCCCATGGCCTTAAGCCAACTTCAGTTCGTTAAAGAAGGTTTATTAACTTAAATATGTTAAACCAGTTATTTGAAGCATTTCGATATCGATTGCTTAATGTATATATACCAGAAAATCGACTTTATACCTAAATATGAGACTACGGAATTCTTCCAAATGTACTGTCGCTATGTCGCCATGGCTTTATATAAACTTCAATGCGTTAAAGAAGGTTAATTAACTTAAATATGTTAAACTAATGATTTGAAGCATTTCGATATCGATTGCTAAATGCGTATATACAACAAAATCGACTTTATACCTAAATATAAGATTACGGAATTCTTCTAAATGCACTGTCGTTATGCCGCCATGGCTTTATATCACCTTCATTACGTTAAAGAAGGTTAACTAACTTAAATACATATGTTAAACGAATGATTTGAAGCATTTCGATATCGATAGCTAAATGTGTATATACAAGAAAATCGACTTTTTACCTAAATATAAAATTATAGCATTACGGAATTCTTCTAAATGCACTGCCGTTATACCGTTAAGGCTTTATGTAGACTTTAGTATGCTAAAAAATGTTTATTAACTTAATATGTTAAACTAATGATTTGAAGCATTTCGGTATCGATAGCTTAATGTGTATGTACAAGAAAATCGACTTTATACCTAATATAAGATTACGGAATTCTTCTAAATGTACTGCCGTTATGCCGCCATGGCTTTAAGCCAATTTCCGTTCGTTAAAGAAGGTTTATTAACTTAGATATGTTAAACTAATTATTTGAAGCATTTTGATATTTATTGCTAAATGTGTATATACAAGAAAATCAACTTTATACATAAATATAAGACTACGGAATTCCTCCAAATGTATTGTCGTTACGCTGCCATGGCTTTACATCAACTTCAATACGTTAAAGAAGGTTAATTAACTTAAATATGTTAAACTAATGATTTGAAGCATTTCGATATCGATTGCTAAATGTGTATATACAAGAAAATCAACTTTATACATAAATATAAGACTACGGAATTCCTCCAAATGTATTGTCGATACGCTGCCATGGCTCTATATCACCTTCATTACGTTAAAGAAGGTTAATTAACTTAAATATGTTAAACTAATGATTTGAAGCATTTCGATATCGATTGCTAAATGTGTATATACAACAAAACCGACCTTATACCTAAATATAAGATTACGGTATTCTTCCAAATCTACTGTCGTTACGCCGCCATGGCTTTATATCAACTTCAATACGTTAAAGAAGGCTAATTAACTTAAATATGTTAAACTAATGATTTAAAGCATTTCGATATCGATTGCTAGATGCGTATATACAACAAAATCGACTTTATACCTAAATATATGATTACGGAATTCTTCTAAATGCACTGTCGTTCTGCCGCCATGGCTGTATATCAACTTCATTACGGTAAAGAAGGTTAACTAACTTAAATTTGTTAAACTAATGATTTGAAGCATTTCGATATCGATTGCTTAATGTGTATATACAAGAAAATCGACATTTTTCATAAATATAAGACTACGGAATTCTTCTAAATGTACTGTCGTTATGCCGCCATGGCTTTATATCAACTTCAGTACGTTAAAGAAGGTTAATTAACTTAAATATGTTAAACTAATGATTTGAAGCATTTCGATATTGATAGCTAAATGTGTATATGCAAGAAAATCGACTTTATACCTAAATATAAGATTACGGAATTCTTCTAAATGCACTGCCGTTATGCCGCCATGGCCTTAAGCCAACTTCAGTTCGTTAAAGAAAGTTTATTAACTTAAATATGTTAAACCAGTTATATGAAGCATTTCGATATCAATTGCTTAATGCATATATACCAGAAAATCGACTTTATACCTAAATATGAGACTACGGAATTCTTCCAAATGTACTGTCGTTATGTCGCCATGGCTTTATATAAACTTCAATACGTTAAAGAAGGTTAATTAACTTAAATTTGTTAAACTAATGATTTGAAGCATTTCAAAATCGATTGCTAAATGCGTATATACAACAAAATCGACTTTATACCTAAATATAAGATTACGGAATTCTTCTAAATGCACTATCGTTATGCCGCCATGGCTTTATATCGACTTCATTACGATAAAGAAGGTTAACTAACTTAAATATGTTAAACTAATGATTTGAAGCATTTCGATATCGATTGCTAAATGTGTATGTACAACAAAATCGACTTTATACCTAAATATAAGATAACGGAATTCATATAAATATACTGCCGTTATACCGTTATGGCTTTATGTGAACTTCAGTAAGATAAATAAGGTTAATTAACTTAAATATGTTAAACTAATGATTTGAAGCATTTCGATATCGATTGCTAAATGCGTATATACAAGAAAATCGACTTTATACCTAAATATAAGATTACGGAATTATTATAAATGCACTGCCGTTATGCCGCCATGGATTTATGCCAACTTCAGTTCGTTAAAGAAGGTTTATTAACTTAAATATGTTAAACTAATGATTTGAAGCATTTCGATATCGATTGCTAAATGAGTATATACAAGAAAATCGACTTTATACCTAAATATAAGATTACGGAATTCTTCCAAATCTACTGTCGTTATGCCGCCATGGCTTTATATAAACTTCAATACGTTAAAGAAGGTTAATTAACTTAAATATGTTAAACTAATGATTTGAAGCATTTCGATATCGATTGCTTAATGCGTATATATGACAAAATCGGCTTTATACCTAAATATAAGATTACGGAATTCTTCTAAATGCACTGTCGTTATGCCGCCATGGCTCTATATCACCTTCATAACGTTAAAGAAGGTTAACTAACTTAAGTATGTTAAACGAATGATTTGAAGCATTTCGATATCGATAGCTAAATGTGTATATACAAGAAAATCGACTCTTTACCTAAATATAAGATTACGGAATTTTTCCAAATGCACTGCCCTTATACCGTTTTGGCTTTACGTAAACTTCAGTAAGATAAAGAAGGTTCATTAACTTAAATATGTTAAACTAATGATCTAAAGCATCTCGATATCGATTGCTAAATGTGTATATTCAACAAAATCGACTTTATACCTAAATATAAGATTACGGAATTCTTCTAAATGCACTGTCGTTATGCCGCCATGGCTTTATATCACCTTCAATACGTTAAAAAAGGTTAACTAACTTAAATATGTTAAACGAATGATTTAAAGCATTTCGATATCGATAGCTAAATGTGTATATACAAGAAAATCGACTTTTACCTAAATATAAAATTATAACATTACGGAATTC
>JAPZAG010002689.1:0-14846 GCA_027475135.1 Bactrocera correcta | reverse complement strand
TATACATATGATTCCTTCATATGAACCGCAGATGGATATTTGTTACCATTATGCACCAATATTCCCTTTTAAATTTAGTTCAGAGGAATCAATGAATAGACGCCAATCACGTGGATCGTGTTTCTGTCCAAGTGCGTTAAACAAAAGGTTAACTTCTGAACAGTGTACTAGATCCCCTTCTTGAAAAAAGCAATTTGTGAGGTCTTTCTGCCTTTTTCTGTAAAAAGTAATATTTACATCACTTTGGAGAAGGCTTCAAGCTTTTAGTCTGGATTCTAAAAATTCGAACTGCGATTTTGATAGGCTTAGATCTCGAATTAAGCCATTAAGTCCATCCCGTGAAATTAGATGCGTCACTGTTGAACATCCTGGTAAATTAAATAAACGGTCGGTTGTCATTCCTTTGTGGTTTCTGTAAGATCACTTGAAGAGCTGGTCGATTCTAGTTCTTCATCGACACTCCAAAACTGTGGTGCGTTTAGAATAGGAAGTTGGTCTTTGTGTTTGACAGGTCTTAAAGCTGATGATAAATTACTGTAATTAACCGTATGTTTAGACTTCGGGCCAATAACTTTAATATTCGTGAGGCAAAAATAGCAGTCTGTAACATGGTCTTTAGGTTCTCTTCAAATCATTGGCACAGCAAAGGGCATTTTACGATTTGAACCTTTTAACCAAGCTGTTAACATTGTTACACAAGTTTTACATCAAATATGATGCTTTGTCTTGGTCCCCACCTTTAACACCAAATAAGCACCAAGCACCGGAATAAAATTGCCGCTACATAACAAAAGGCCTTGGTATTGTACCTAAAAATCTTAAACACAGTAATTTCAAAAGAAAAAAATATCAACTCTAAAGCATTTTGCACCGTTAGTCTACTGATAAATTTTGTAAAATAAAATGATCGTAAAATACGCTGCCTACTTCAAACAAGCAGGCAGAACCGGTCTAAACCGCAAAAATCGTTTGAAAATATGAGATGATGCAATAAAGTGAAATTTTATGTGTTGTAAAATCTAAAGCCGCAGGTTACAGAATATCTGTGGGTGATAGAAAAATTCTTTTTTCAGTATTGACTTCAGGGCATCAAACTGCATTAGAAACACCTAAGAATTTTCATATCACAAATTATGTGTTTACCAGTGTAATTCACAGTGATATACTTAAATTGACAGAAAACTATTAATTGTAAATTCGTTATTGCATCTTTACACTGAACTTTTCTGTTGATATTAAAATTTATTTTAATTTATTTATGTATATGTACATATGTGGTACTTTTAATGTCGAATATAACTTTGGGTTGCTCGACTAAATTTTATTTTTAATGTTTTCTATTGAATGATACTTCTGTAAACTGGCCCGGCGTGGCTTTGTGTCAAATTCGCATTAATTTTACTTTCGAAGAAATGCGTTTGAATAGATTATTACTCAACTGAACTGAACCGAACATAAAGGAAACCAAAGTCAGGAAAGGGACGATAGAGGAACTGCCAACAACCCAAAGCACCATTTGCAAATACAAAATTGAAAAGAAAAATGGTTAGAAGTAACTTTCTACAAACACTCGTAGCCATAGGCAGCAAACATTTCTAACACAAACTATCCCATTGTTCTTCCACCAACCCCTAGCTCTGCACGATGTCGTCATTGAATTTACTGTGATTTCGGCTGACTTCCTAATGCAGCGAGAAACTGCTTTCATCTCCTTGAATATTTGTAAACTTGAACAGAAATTATTTTCACATCGGTGACCTGCTGAGAACGAAGAGGCTCAGTTCCTGAAATTGCCTTTTCATAGATCACACTCTTTTTATACTTCATTTACTACTAGGACTATAATAATATAATTATAAAGAGTCAGAAAGAGTTCGGGTGCAACCGAATATTTTATACTCGTACAAGTTGTAAGAATAACATACCGGAAAATTCCTTCTGGTTTTATATTAAAGAAGTGATGAAAAGCTATATATACATATATATACATACGTATAGAGAAAATATTACGAGCTGCTGAGCTAAATAGAGATGATACAGTCTTCTGTAAGAGTGTACAGCTCCTGGTGTACGCCGATGTTAATGACAACATTGGCCTCAACAACCGCACCCTTAATTATGATTTCTCCAATCTGAATAATGAAGCGAAGCGTCAGTCTTGAAATCACTTTTGAGAAATAATGAAAGAGTTACGATTCTATGAACCGCATAAAATTCGAAGATGAATAAAATGGGAACTCGAAACTTTGTATTTGAGGATTATAAAAAACATGGGAGCCATCAGCCATTAGAAGCTCTCAATTCACGATTTCGCATTATTTTAAGTTTTCGACAGACTTAAGCACGTTATCTGTATCTTAGTGCATTTCCACAGCTTTTAAAATAAATAATCAAAGTGAATTGGAACAATATAATTAAATTCCAACTGTATGTGAAAACTTTTATGACCAATAACAATTTTATAGGCTACAAATTTATAAATTAAAGCTCCATGAAATCTGTATTTGTTTGCTGCCATTAAGATCAAACAAAGATATAAGTTCGTTATCACTTTTATATTTGTATATTTTATGTGGACTCTTATAGTCGTAGACACATATGAATATTTTATGCTAAATGAATGTTAGAAAAGCTTTTTTGATTACTCAGTTGAAAACGAATGGAGAAAACTTGTTTGGCTTTACAATGCGACAATTAACAATTCAATTAGCATACACTGACATCGAGCTAATTTATGTGTTATATCATTATGAAATAACATCATTTAAAATGGATTACGAGGAAAAAATAATTACACCATTGTTCTTTTAAAGAATAAGTTTTTGTACCGAAAGAACTCACTTTTTATTATACATCCGTAGATGTACTACATACATACACAAAATTAAATTTTTCAAATCAAAAATTAATGAATCAGTTTTGAAATTAAGCCACCGAGTATAAATCTAGAAATCTCAAAATCAAGGTCAAAAATTTATATACTTACCCATTAAGCTACTTAATAAATACTTGAAAATATGGCCAATATCTATTGAATACTAAGATTCATAATCTACTGAAATCTTGTATAATTACTAGTACTTAAGTGTTCAAGTGGTTAAAGGGGTACTTAAGTTTAAAAGTGATTTTTGAAAGTTATTATGGGACGAAATACAACAACTGACTACAAACCTGTACAGGTTTAGCTGGAAATTGATATGAATTACATGTTCTATTACTTTATATGGGGTAGATGGTGATGACCCTTACAATAATTCTCGTTTACCTCTTTTCTATTTAAAAGCCTTCGGACCTCATGAGTTCCTCTATCGTGCAATGCTTCATGAAATCCTAAAGGAGTTGACTGCCCTAGAGCCGCTTAATGTAACTGTATTTCGGCTGTCTCCGAGCGGTTTTCCGGTGTTCCAGTGTTCCAGTTGTGATAAGTGCTACCTCGATTCCGCCCAAATATGTTAAGTTGTCAAGTATTGCACTAATGATCCAGCAGTTCGGGAAGCCCAAAACTGGCAATTAGACAAACAAGTATAGTAAATTGGAAGGATCGTTACAAAAAAAAAACCTTAATCTGAATGCAGAATTATGGCGTATTTTTATTCAAAAACCGTTCTTAATAACTAGGTCATTTAGTAGAATTGTTCGGTTACCTATTTAGCATAATTTCTTCATGACTTCGTGACTTGTAACATTTTCAATTAAAGCACCAACTGAATAATTCCTTTCTGTACTTGTTGCTAAAGAGTACGAAACTCAATCTTGTTCACCTAACAGATGTTTGTATCACTTCAAACTAATCGAGATAGATATAGGGTTATTCTTCTTCTTTACTTCTTTTCGCAAAAGTGGTGCCAATGGTAAATTCCAAGCGAAGCCAGGTCCTTATGCACCTAGTCTTTCCTACGGAGTGGAGGTTTTTCTCTTTCTCTGCTTCTCCCGACAGGCATTGCGTCGAATATTTTCAGAGCTGGAGTGTTTTCGACTATACGTACGACATGACCTATCCAGCGCAGCCGCTGTTTCTTAATTCGTTGAACTATGTTAATGTCATCGTTTATATCATACAACTCATGGTTCCATCGAATGCGATATTCGCCGTGGCCAACGCACAAAGGACCATAAATCTTTCGCAGAACCTTTCTCTCGAAAATTCCTAACGCCGACTCATCAGTTGTTGTCATCGTCCAAGCCGTATAGCCATCGGAATTATGAATGACTTATAGAGTTTGGTTTTTGTTCGTCGAGAGAGGCCTTTACTTCTCAATTGCCTACTTAGTCCGAAGTAGCACCTGTTGGCAAGAGATATCCTGCGTTGGACTTCGAGGCTGACGTTGTTGTTGGTGTTGATGCTGGTTCCAAGATAGATGAAATTATCTACAACTTCGAAGTTATGACTGTCAACAGAGTCGTGGGTGTCTAGTCGCGAGTGCGACGACTGTTTGTTTGATGGCAGGAGATATTTCGTCTTGCCCTCGTTCACCTCTAGACCAATTTGCTATTCTGGAGAAAGCAAAACTTAACTTACGTTAAGGCCAATGATGTCAATATCATCAGCATACACCAGCAGCTGTACATTTAATAGAAGATCGTACCTTCTCGGTTTAGTTCTGCAGCTCTTATTATTTTCTCCAGAGGAAGGTTGAAGACGAAAGAGAGTCACCTTGTCTGAAACCTCGTTTGGTATCGGATGGCTCGGAGAGGTCCTTCTCGATCCTGACGGAGCTTTTGGTGTTGCCCAACATCAGTTTACACTGCCGTATTAGTTTTGCGGGGATACCAAGCTCAGACATCGCGGCATAAAGGCAGCGCCTTTTCGTGCTGTCAAAGTCAGCTTTGAAATCGACGAAAAGGTGGTGTGTCTCGATTCCTTTTTCACGGGTATTTTCCAAGACTTGGCGCAAGGTTAATATCTGGTCAGTTGTTGATCTACCCAGGTTTAAAGCCGCACTGATAAGGTCCAATCAGTTTGTTGACCTTTGGCTTTAATCTTTCACACAATACGCTCGATAGATAGTTGGTGCGCCATCGTTCCATCGTCATTGATTGGGGAATCGAGTTTGCGTTATTCTGCCGTCATGCATTCACTGCCATTCAGCAGCTTGAAGTAGTGTTCCATTCATAATTTTAGTAGCATTGGTTACTAGCCAGAATTGATCCTGACATACCCAACGTATGTCCTGCTTGCAACGAGTCCCCGCATGATACTGGCCCCCTCTTTGGATGCCCTACAAACCCTACTCATCTAATATCTTCCTTCCTTTGGTCCGACTCCTTCGAAACAGCACGTTTCTTGGGCCTCCCCTTAGATGACCTTGACGAAAACGCAAACGACCCTTACCATCCTAACGGGGATTAGATAAACCGTTAAAACAACAACAACAACAACTAGATCACCACCTGGGGTTTTACAGGAGTATATTCCGGTCTTGAAACCTTCTGTCACTCGCCGCATTTTTTCGTTATGCAGGCTACACCAGTTAGTAACTACAATACTTCTGGAAAAGAAAACTTAAGAGTTTAGAATAGTTCGTCCTCTGTTTGTCGCAATAACATTACATATATTAATCCAGAGCTTTTCAAAATAAAGTTTTCGCGCTTTAAATTGTGGTTCGTATTTCTGGATGCCTATTTTACGCGAAAAGGTTGTGATATATAGTTTGTAAAGTGTATGCTCGATTTCTGTTTGTTGGAGAATTTGTGAAAAGAAAAAACATAAAACAATATGGGGATTCTCTTGCTCTTGCAAGATTGCAGGTTGCAAAAATCCTATACCGAAATATACAAGGGCACGAGAGCACCCATTGCAGAATCTAGTGATATGTGAACGGCTGATTCGGTCAATTTATTGTAAATGACTATTGTACATGGCTATTGTGAATTGGCGCACCTTCTGCATTCATTCTTCAAAAACTGTAACAAATCTTTATAATTTAAATAGAAATTATAAAATCTATTTAAAATTTACCTTCCTCAACAATTTAACGTCAAAATATGTATTTAAGTAAAAAGACAGCTAGCACAGGGTTGCAATTATTTTTTTACGTGTCATTGCACGAAAATAAACATGGGTTTTGGTCTGACATATTTTACAGTCCTCGTGCACGGTGAAAGGGTTTTGCAAGAGCAAGAGAATACCTCTAATATCTACGCATGTAGATCTTCGGCACACATACATACATACAAATGTATATATGTATATACTACAGGTATAAAGTACTCAACTAGCATATTTGAAATGAGTTGTTTGAAAATGTTAACTACCACTTAAGGAATTGAAATTCTCCATAAAACCTTCTTCACACGCATAGAGTTCAAAGCAAATGAACATTAAATGAAGCAATTTTGTCGAAAAAGACACAATTAAATATCAACAAACTAACAAAGGCAGACACATATGCACATCTGAACATACATAAGTATATAATACGTTAAACACAAATAACAATAAAAACAACACAAGCATTCGACGAACATCAAACGAGACCCCAACAGTGCATCCATGGAGCAGCAATAAGAGAACTCCTACTGCGTACCTCCCGAACCACGCGAATGCAATTGTACTCGTAAGACTGTGTAGGTTTGCCATCGCGAGCAACATAACAACAACATTATCAAAACAAAGCTAAAAAGCGACATTAAACGAAAAGCCAAAGGCAACGACAATAGCAATAAAAGATATCACCCTGCACAATTGGCCTCCACTTGAAGTGACAGAAGAGACAGAAGCGACGGAAGACCAAGCGGCCTTGTTGAAGATTTTTGGGACGATCGTTTGCATGGAGATACGCTTGTCGGCGTTTTTAGTAGTCAAGTTGATACATAATCACATACATGTACACATGTTTACATATACATACACACTATTATATGGCGACAACCCATCATAATTTCATATGGCTGAGGCAAGGTGAAGTGGGCATGCCATCAAAAAAAATTGTAGATCATTAAATTTAGTTGGAGGTATGTGTGTGGAGCGGCATGGTAAATAACCTCACCAGTGGCGATGCAAGTGGCGGTAGAGTACCAAAGCGACTTCACTATATTAATCGGGTGAATTGCGTACACGGTAGCTGATCGACGTCTCATTAAATCAACCCTCGACATGTGCGTCAACAAAGTGGTACATACATAAGCGATAAATGTTGAAAGGAAGTGTGACGAACTTGTAATTGTATGCGTACATAAACATGTATCGCCCGTATGGGGAAGTTTGCAATTTGAATATAATTTATGAGCAAATTAGTGTAAGTAAAAAGAGATTGCTGATAGGTTAACTTCAGGAAGTTTAAAATCCAACAAACAGAAATCACTATATTCTTCATAATAGTGCTGTTAGAAACTTATGTTATGTATGTTATACTTATATCTAGTATCTAGTAACGGTACGGAGCAGTGCCGGATTAGCCACGTAGCAAGAGTAGCAAATGCTACGGGCCGCGCGAATCGGGGGGCCCGCGCTCCAACTGACCATGATTAAAAAAATATCAATTTAGATGGATCGTAAAATATCCTTGCTTGCTTTAAACGCGAAGCGCTTAGGCCATGGTTCTCTTCCACCTTTCACCTGAAAATCTAAAACTCGATTTCTTCACGTTAAATCGTAAAAATAAGTAGGCATTTTACGAACTTCTTAAACTTAATTTTCTAATGTTTAATTATAAATATTATAATCGATATATTTAGACTAGTATCTATACTAGGTACATTTCTACCCTTCAAGCGTCCATATCTTTATTTTTTTATTAATATCCCTTAATTTTTATATCAAAATAAAGTTAAATTTCTGCCGAATACCACTATTCTGAATTTTTATTAATTTAATAAATATTTTTATAAAATAAAAAGAAAATCGTTATCGAATATGTCTAGATTTTGTATACGTCAAGGCCGTCAAAAGAAAATAAGTATTTTTTTTATTTCAATGCCATTGTAACTAGTTAACATAAAATAAACTAACGAACAATTGTATGCTTATTGTATAATACAAAATAATTAATGGTGCTCTTCCTACAAATCGCAGAGAATCTGGTTACTGTATAAGGTGGGACGGTTTTTTGCGCTTAAGCCTTTCTTTCCATTCACTTAGAGAGACAAAAGCCCTGGCTTCAGTGTTCACATGGTCAGAAAGTCTTTCCATATGAGACTTTGCACATTTTTTAATTGATGCAGCAACTGAGTCAATCCCGAGATCGCGTTCAAGATCGTGACTGCGAACGTACCAAGGCGCATTGACGGCACATCTTAAAACTTTGTTTTGAAATGGCTGGATTTGTGCAACAATGCTAGGGCATGAGCAGCCCCAAAGTTGTATTCCATAATACCAAACTGATCTGAACACCTGCTTGTAGACTAGAATTTTGTTATATATGAATAATGCAGAGTTTCTACCCAATAGCCAATACAAGTTTCTGAATTTTATTTCTAATTCTTCTTTTTTCTTTTGGACATGTGCACTCCATCTATTTCGCGGTATTATGATATGGTATTTGCACTCCGTTTAAGTACAGAGGCATTTATCTAGTATCGTTGTATCTGAAATCAATGTGTACTGATTTAGTCTCGTTTAATTTTATTCGCCATTTAGCTGTCCATTCAAATATTTTGTTTAAATGTTCCTGCAAACTTGCAATTGATGCTGTTTTTGTTTTGCCGACCGACAGAACCGCAGTACCATCTGCAAATGTTGCTGTAATACAATTGTCGTCATGTGGTAGATCGCACGTAAAGAGTAGGTAAAGGATGGGTCCTAACACACTACCCTGAGGAACACCAGCCTTTATTTCCTTTAAATCAGAGTACATATCTCCATGTTTAATTCGAAAAAAACTGTCCGAAGGGTATGGTTTTAAAATATTGTAATATTTTTTTGGTAAAAGCATTGACAAACTTTTCAAAGGCTTTAGACACGTCGAGAAAAACGGCCGAGCAAACTTTTTTGCCTTCGAAGGCATTTTCAATAACTCGAGTTATTCTATGTACTTAGTCAATAGTGGAGTGATTTTTTCGAAAGCCAAAATGATGCGCTGGTATCAACTTCCCCTCTTCAATTAAGTTGTTAATACGTACAGCAAGCAGTTTTTCAAATAGTTTTGAGAGTATTGCCTAGAGAGATATGGGCCGATACGAAGTAATTTCATGCGCTGGCTTACCAGGATTATTGAACATAATCACCTCTGCGGTTTTCCAATAAATGGATACGTGTTGAAGATTTATAGTAGCATTCATTATGGCAGTAATTTTACACATAACGTTGTGAGGAAGCTGTTTTAGTATTTCACTGATAATAAGACCAAAGCCAGGCGATTTTTTAGACTTCAGTTTTTTTTATTTCTGCACATACCTCATCGTTAGTTATTAGAGGAATTTCGGTATAATTCTCGTAAGTATGAGTTTCCATTTCTGCTGCATCGGATGTGTCATATGGTTTGAAGACACCTCCAAGGTATGCCGAAAAAACATTTGCTTTCTCGATATCGCTCTTGGCCCATGTCCGGTCTGCTTGTCTGATTGGATGTTGCTTACGGGTCGAGAAAAACTTTTTGTACACTTCCAAAGTAAATAATCATTCCTATGATCGTTAGATAAACTTTTCAGATAATAGCTTAGAGTCATATTTTTTAATGTCTTTATCTTATTGGTAAGTTTTTTACACAATTTATTGAGACAAGTTTTGTCAGATGGAGATCTTGTTTGTTGCCACTTTCGGCGTAATCTACGTTTTTCTGCTACTATTTCTTTAATTTCTTTGGTATACTTATGACCTGCTGTGATGTTTCTTTTAGTTGGTGTACTACTCCAGGCTGCATATTGAATTGTATTTGTCAAAGTCATGATTTTGTTATATGGGCATATCCCAGAAACTGTCTACCAACCAAAAATATTTGAACTTAATCCAACCTAATTTTTGTTTTAATGGAGCATTAGAATAGATATCCAATTTTATAAATTTATAAAAAAAAAATTATTTCGATGATGATTAATACAAAAATTATTACCAAATCCTACCCTACCTCAGGTCTTTTCAGGTGTTATACAAAAAAATGAAATTTTTTACGTGTTCATCATTGCTTTAGTATTAACATAGATGGTTCAATCGAAAGCCATATTGTTATTCACTCAATTCTCCTTAAAATTTGAAAAAAAAAATTTCGTTTACTTTTCTGGAAACATTAAAATTTGGTATGAAATGCCAGGTAAATGTGTTGTAGCGTGCGTAACGGAAAATCAGGTTTTTTTATATTGTGAGTAGAAAAATTTGTTTTTTTACAAATCATCTATAATTTTAATTTAAATAAATATCCTGCTTTTAAGAAAAAAAAAAATTTCAATCTACAATTCTACCAAAAAATTACAGCATATTCATTTCTGTAGCGTGCGTAAGGATTTAAGTTCTCACAAAAATTACAATAGAAACCTTTGCAATTTTTATTGTTTTATTTTCACTTAGCTTCTTAAATCTATTCTTCGCCTACTATTCTTAGCCTACTATAATTGTACCGATTAGCGATTATTTTTTTAAACGGTAAATTTCACGTTGTCTCGGCTTTGGTTGCGTTTGAATCATTTGCAATTAGTGTCATTTTAGATTATCGGCATATTGGTACCACAGAAAATTGTTTGTTTGCATTATAATATTTAATAATAACAGTTGAAAAAATGAAAGCGGGTGCAGAGCGTATTCGAAAATATCGCAAAAAAATACAATCCAGTGAAAACTTAACACAAATAGAACGTTTAAAAAATGCGAAAAGAATGAAAATTTATAGAAAAAATCTTAAAGAAAAACTTAAAAATGATGATTCATTATCAAAAAAAAGTAAAGGCTGACCACCGAAACCGTATGCAAATTTATAGAAAGAAAATAAAGGAACAAAAACAACAAGAGCAACCAATAATATCGTTGGATGGTGCAGTGCAAAAATACCCTTTACAAGGCTTTAAAAAAAGTGGAATTAGCGTCACTAAAAGACATTAACAAAAAAAAAGAAATTCTTAGAATGCTTACAGAAAAATACTTGAAAGAGGAAAAAGAAGCTCAAACAAAAAATACGGTTGACGAAAATGTTAAAATGATTTATGAGTTTTACACTAATGATGACATCTCTACGGAAACTGCCGGAAGAAAGTCCACACTTATATCAAAATCAAATAACCTTCCAATATCTAAAAGATTCATGATTATGACAATTAAAGAAGCATATGAATTGTTTAAAACAACGTTTCCTGGAAAAAATATTTCACGTACTAAATTTCATAACAACCGACTGAAACACATGGAATTGTCTAGTAAGCTTCCACATAACATGTGTGTTTGCCAGTACCACGCCAATTTTTCATTTTTATTGGAAGCTATGTTTGGCATTTTTCGTATGTTCCCATCTAACTTCGGCAATTTTTTAAGAAAAGTGTGTTGTAACGAAACCAATGAAGTTTGTATGAGGAATGAATGCAACAAGTGCATTAAAGACATTACAGACGCTTTCGTCCCTTTGACTTACATTAATCAACTCGAAGAGCATACTGAATGGAAGCATTGGAGAATCGTTGATAAACGCATCATCATTAGTTATACGAAAGGACCAATAACTGATTTGTTTAATGAATTGGAATCTCAGTTACCTTCCTTTAAACTGCATTCTTACGTTAAAAGGACTCAACAAAAATACTTTCAAGACCGAAAAATGTATATTAAACAAGATGAAGTCGATTTTGCGGAAAACTATAGGCTCCTCAATCAAAATGAAATTCAGTCTGCACATTTTAGTTACTCCCAAGTTACCATTTTTACTTGTGTTGCCTGGTTGCACAATTGCACAAGATCATTTGCTATTACGAGCGATCAACTGTCACACAATAAATATGATGTTTATTGCTTTCTCCAGTTAATTGTAAAGAAACTTAAAGAACAAAATACTATTTCGAAGTTATTTTTATTTTGTGATGGCTGTGCAAGTCAATTTAAACACAAGTTCATTTTGAGTATTATACCGTTTTTTAAAGAAAAATTAGATTTCACCAACTTTGAGTGGAATTTTTTTGCAACTGCTCACGGAAAGGGTGCAGTAGACGGAATTGGAGCTGTCATAAAGAGAAAAATTTGGCAAATGGTGAAAGCTCAGAATATTGTTCTTAATAACGCCCATGATTTTTTTATATTGGCAAAAATTAATATAAATGGTATTTTTATTTTATATGTAAGCAGTATATATATAAAAAATACAACTGCATTTTATTCGGAGAGATGGGCTAACGTTAAGAGCATTCCCCGGGAATAAAAAGCAACCATTATTTTTCATTTCTTAATGAAAATGAGCTCGAAATAGCACTAACGGCATAAAATTTATTTGTAAACATATATACATTTATAAATTAATTTATAAACATAAAATATGAATTAAATAATCTTATTAAAAAAGAGTATACATTGTTTTGTTAAAATAAATACAATTGTTTTTATTTATATACTTCTGGAAAAAATGTAGCGTGCGTAACGTTGGGTTCACGGCCATTGATAAAACACTACAAAATTTTTTGGCTGCAAGTAAGTTATTTTAGAATTCTCTTATATTTATCTTTCTTTAAGGTATTTCATTTGGTGTGCTTTATTATACGAAATTTGCTAAAAATTACGAAAACATACCTCAACCTTCAAAGCTACTTCCATTTTTTGTAGCGTGCGTAACAATACTTTGAGATCAAATTTTTCACAGCTTAAACCTGTTACAAAAAATATTTTGATGACATTCGAAAGTACACTCAAATCCCACTAAACACTGTGTCTAACATGAAGGTATGTCTTTTGAAAGACCAAAAAATTGTTATATTTCAATCCGAAAACGCGTACGAATGTGGCGTTCGTAACGCAGGATTTGCCATTATAGCTCGGAGTTACAACTTATTTTTACGTGACTGTCAACATTGGATAGCATTTGCTTAAAGTATTCCCAGTCAGTATTTTTATTTGTTAGCGAAGGCAGAGGTTCCTTAATAACAACACTTTCGTATAGTGTTAAATAAAAAGAAAATAAGTATAAATATTAAATTTTTACAATATTTTTATTGCAAATTATTGTTTAACGATATTCTTGTGACCTTATTTGTTAAAAAAAAACATTATTTTATATCATAAAACACAGTAATTAAAATGTTTTATCTAGTTATTTCTTTTTCCTCTGACCTCTTAACAGCGCAAAAATTTTTAGTTCAGTCCAGCCTTAATAGCAAGGTGTTCAGAGTCTCAAGTCATGTTCCGCCATCTGGACCAGTGGAAAGATTTGTTAAGTTCTTGAACAAGGAAGGTCATATTGCTGAACAACTCGCTTAAAGTTTACTAGATTTCCAGAGTGAGAGTGGCATTAATATCAAAGATTGTTGTCGGCAAAGCCATTATAATGCCAGCAACGCGTGTGGGAAATACAGGCTCGAATTAAGAAAATAAATAAGTATGCAGAATACATTTCCTATTTTGCACATTGATTAAATTTGGTTGCTAAGTGCGCTGCAGACTGCTGTATAGAAGCATTACTTTTCTTCGATTTCATTGAAAACCTCTATACATTTTTCCGTTTCTGCCTATCGATGGTGTCGTCTTACGAACGCACTTAAAGATTCTACTTCAAGAATTCCGATTTTGAAACGGTTATCGGACACTACATAGGTGGTGAAGCTATGAAGGCACTTTTATGTGGTTTCATCAATATTTAACAAGTATTGGAAGACATTTTCAACAACGTGGATCAGAAAGCGGAGTGCCGTAATAAAGCTTACGGGCTACTTTCAACGATGGATAAGTTAGAAACGGGAATAATGACAATTACGTGGAACGAAGTGCTAGAACGCTTGCAAGCGACTAGTGCTTCGCTGCAGTCGTCTGATCAAGACCTTAATGAAGTGATAAGCCCTTTATGGACCATTATATGGCTACGTCCAAGCAATGCGATCCACTTTTTCAGCTATTGAGGCAAGAGTCAAAGATCTGACCTACTGTGAATACCAGCAACACACATCACGACGAATCAAACGAAATACAAAGTACGACCATTTCAGCGGCTCTGCTACACTCGACGACTTTGTTGGAAATCAAACACCTGAACAACGTTTCGAATTTGAGGTGTTTGTTGTCATTATTGATAACGTACTGTCTGCTTTAACAAACATATGAAAGCATATCATAAAATTACTAGTGTTTTTGAAGACTTTCATTAGCTAAAATCTCTTACAAAAGAAGAGATTTCGGAAAAATCCCCTAGTATGGTCAGTGCTTACGAAGATGATTTGGAGAACAACCTAAGCGGCGAATTGCAGTTCGCAGAGCTGCTGAAAATAGATCTGACTACTATTATTGGCAGCAAGAAATAGTAGCCTATGGAACAGCAGTATTACAAACTTTTATTAAATAATTCTTTAGAATCGTGTGTCCCAAACTTAGAAATTGCTTTGCGAATTTACTTATCTCTCATGATCACTAACTGCAGTGGCGAACGTTCTTTTTCAACATTAAAAGGTATTAAAAATGAACTGATTAACTCGATGGGCAACGAACGTCTTAATCATCTAACTTTGTTGAATATAGAGCATGACTTGCTTAAAAAATTCGATATTGAAAGTATTATCTCTAAATTTGCCTATAATAAAACCACAAAAGTTTATTTGTAACAATTTTGTTTTTTTAGTACCCTAAACTTTAGAACCTATGGCAAACCAAGGGCCCCTTGACAGAACTTGCTACAGGCCTCGCGCTAGTTTAATCCGGCACTGGTATGGAGAAACACACAAACATGCTTGACCAATTCAAACCATATTTGGTGCTTAATCTATTCTGAAGTTGTTAGGTACCACTGTGATAACAGGTT
>JAPZAG010002688.1:0-14849 GCA_027475135.1 Bactrocera correcta | reverse complement strand
ATGGCTAAAGAAGTGAAAATATCCGACCGCAGCATGCAACGCATATTGAAAAATGAGCTCAAGGTCAAGCATTATAAGTTCCAAAAGGCCAATGACCTCACACCGAAGCAGCAAAAAGTGAGACCTGAGAGAGCGAAGCAGTTGCTTCGCTTGGCGAAAGTGGTCAAATTCCGAACATTGTGTTTTCTGACGAAAAAATTTTTCCAATTGAGCAATTCGTAAACTGTCAAAACGATAGGGTTTACGTGACCGACCGTTCATACGAGAACCTAAGTCATCGGTTGGCCATCAGGAGGCAGCACCCGCCACAAATAATGGTTTGGGACTCTGTCACCGCAGATGAGCGCTACCCAATTGTTTTCATCTAGCCTGGCGTCAAAGTAAATGCGACATATTATCGGGAAAGTGTTCTGGTGGCTACTTTGAAGCCGTGAGCAAACAAATATTTTAGTCGCAAACCATGGACATTTCAACAAAATTCAGCACCGTCTCACAAAACTCGAGTGAACCAAGAATGGCTGAAAAACAACGTTCCGAACTTCATTACGACCACATAATGGCTCTCGAATTCACCAGATGCGAATCCAATGAATTATTCTCTCTAGGCAATTTTGGAGAACAAGGTCCAAAGTAAAAAATACACCAGTCTCGAGATGCTGAAGAAAGCTATTGTCCGTGAGTGGGCTAAAATACCGGCAAGTCACATTCGGGCAGCTTGCGATTCGCTTTTTCTCAAGGCCATAGTTAAGGCAAAAGGTGATCATATCGAGCAAAAGTGAAGTGGTCCTGAAATTATGATTATTTTCACACATTTTGTACATTAAAATAAATAAAAATAAATTTCCAAACTCAATTTATGGCTTTTTTAATTGGTTTCGAGCATATACTGTATACATATTCTATACCGCTCGGACATGCATTTATAGTGAATTTATTATTGTCATGATAAAAAGCAAGCCAAGCAGCAAAATTGGTTCATGCGCATCAAGGATAATAAATTTCACTTAAACTAATCATATGTAAATGACTGCTAAGCCTCAAGTGGATATACATATGTGGGTTTATTCACCAAACTACTTACGATTGATACGCCTTCAAATTGTCATTTTAACTAATACAAGAGTTCTTATAACTTAAGTATTTATTGTTTAATAGTATTCATATGTTTACATTCTTATTTTAGCAACTGTAAAAATTCTCAGATTAAGTATTAATTAGTTCAAAGGATTCGCGTTTTACATTTTTATTTTAATAAGATAGAGTTTTTAGATTAAGTTTTGATCAGCTTAAAAAATTATATAAAGGCGACCAAACAAACCAACGAATGATACCAAACCGAAATGTCCACTGTCCGTCTCTGGGTTGTCTATGTCGTGCAAGGCAAAGTCGCATTCATCCGCACTTGGTATATGCCGAAGAAAATGTACATAGCCTTCATTAATATTTAGTAAATAATCTGAACAAGTTTTACAACGCGAACTAAATTTTGTACATCTTGAAAATTTGTGCAGCGTGGTATGCAATTCTAATATTAGAAATCGCGAGTTTGATTTATAATTAATTTACGTACACATAACCTCCATCACTTTCAAATCTGTTACGCTGTTAATGCGTCAAACATACTAACGCTTATGGTTTATAGTGATACAACTTTTATACAAAAAATATCCAACAATTTAATTGTTTCTGTCGCACCTCCTGCTGCTTTAAATTGAATGAAAATCCAATTACTGAATGCAAGTCTACAATCTTTCTGCTCCAAAGGCGTTCGAAGTTCAAGAACTACAGTTCGAAGGTCTGAAATATTTTCCTTTCATTTATGTTTTGTATTTGTAATGCCACATAAGGACCTTTTAACAGGAACTGCAAAAATATAGTATACTACATTTCTTATTGATATATCTGCTAGACAAGTCCTAGCTGGGTGGGTAGAACAAGCGTTATATAACACATTTTATGCGCCTGGAAGTATGTAATACAATATTCTACTACTTGTATCCATAGTGTCATGCACAAGTAAAACAACTTTACTTTTCTTAAATGAAAATAATTAAACAGAACGCCGGCTTCGATGGTTTTTTTCTCTCCAACTTGTTTTCAACACCAGTCTTGTCATGCCGCTTCACTAAGAGTCAGAAGGCAAAGTTGGCATTCTAATATAATCATTTAATTTTATTAATTATTGGTGTACTACAGAGTTTTCTGTACTAATCGTTTTTCATAACCTGAACAGGGTATATTAATTTGCCACGAAGTTGGTTGAGCTGAATCGATAATGATTTTTTTCATTGAGTTATAAAATCAATAAAAAATTTTCCCAAAAATAATCACAATTTTACTATCAATATCTTTTAAACGGTTGGGAACAAGATATTTTTTCAAGTAGTTGGAAGCGACATATAAATTTTTCTATCTGATAATAACAAAAAATAGAAAATTGTAAGAAGGAAGGCCTTCCTGTCACAATAAAAAACTAATATTTGGAGAGACTTTCTTACAGGTGTCTAAGAACTTATTTTTCCGAGTACCAATCGAAAAAAATTTTTTGTTTTTGAATCACCCTAATATACATGTATATCCAAACATATTTTCAGAAAGGAGAAAAGTAAAATTGGTCCATCCCTCTAAATGGGAACATTACCAGTTCACTTATTCTTTGTAAAATAAAAAGTCATTTGTTTAATTTATCCATCCTTCTTCTTTACTGGCGTAGACACCGCTTATATGATTATAGCCGAGTAACAATAGCGAGCCAGTCATTTCTCCTTTTTGCTATGTGGCGCAAATTAAAGATTCCAAGCGAAGTCAGGTCCTTCTCCACCAAGTCTTTCCAACGAAGTGTAGGCTGTCCTCTTAACGTTGAAACTTTTGGGAGCTACTGAAGTTGGTCGAAAGCATTCTTTATAACTCTGCGATATTTGGACTAACGTTAGTTGAATGATTTCTGTAAATTGATTGATTTGGTGTATATCGAAATGTCTTCATCATATATATATATCATACATACTAGCAGAATAACCGAATACCACCTTTCGGTTACTGCAATAACAAATTGCGTCTTCCTATTTAGGCTGAACCTCAATTTAAAAGCAACCCATGGCTCTGAAACATTGCGGGAAACCGAGTTTTGTAGAACTTCCCACACTTCTTTTTAAATTCTTCCGGGCTTAGGAGATAGGAATTGATATAGCCGCTAAATTTTTGCCCACAGCATTGCAAAAGTCAAATAATATTTCTCCAACTGTATGCGTCCTACGCCAAATATACTATCCACATTTCAATGTTCTACCGATGAACCTAACACAGACAGTGCAAAGCTACTCTTTTTTGCAGCGAAATGCAGACTCTGATACTATTATAAACTTTTCGATTTGCTTAATTTTTTCGTACAATTTTAGAAAAGCTTGTGTATTGAGTCAAAAAAGTTCCTTGAATCTAAAGTTATTCATCTTCACTAAATCGTACTCCGAAAAAGGGCCATGGCGATCCTTCACTAATGGCAAAAATAAAAATACAATAAACTAATTTTACAAATTTCCACGCTCTTCTTTTGCTTACCTGTGAAGACTCCCACTATCGTACTGGTTCCAAATTCATTATATTTTTATTTTGTCCATCAGTTTTATGTCAAGATGAAGTTTGAAAAATAACGCGTTGACATATTTTTGTAATAAAAAATGTTTTGTAACAATTGAGTTTATAATAACCGAAATGTTTCTATTCTATTCATTTTTATATTGAAACAAAGTTGCTAAAAGAGTATTATAGTTTTGTTCACATAACGGTTGTTTGTGTCCTAAAACTAAATGAGTCAGATAATTTCGTATTTCTTGGCTCCATAAAAAGGTTAAGTTCGAAGATGGGCAAAATCGGCCCACTGCCACGCCCACAAAATGGCGGAAACCGAAAACCTAAAAAGTTTCATAACTAAGCCATAAATAAAGATATTAAAGTAAATTTGACACAAAGGATTGCATTAGGAAGGGGCATATTTTGAGGTAATTTTTTTGGAAAAGTGGGCGTGGCCCCCCCCCCTAAAAAGTTTTTTGTACATATCTCGGAAACTACTATAGCTATGTCAACCAAACTCTACAAAAACGTTTCCTTCAGGCATATACATATACAGTTCAAATATGGAAGAAATCGGATAATAACCACACCCACCTCCCATACAAAGGTTTGTTGAAAATCACTAAAAGTGCGTCAACCGACTAACAAAAAACGTCAGAAACACAAAATTTTAGGGAAGAAATGGCAGAAGGAAGCTGCATCCAGGCTTTTTTTAAAAATTAAAATTGGGAGTGGCGTCGCCCACTTATGGACAAAAAACCCATATTCAGGAACTACTGCACCGATTTCAAAGAAATTCGGTATATAATATTTTCTTAACACTCTGATGACATGTACAAAATATGGGTGAAATCGGTTGACAACTACGCCTTCTTCCAATATAACGCTATTTTGAATTCCATCTGATGCCTTCTCTGTATAATATATACATTAGGAACCAATGATGGTAGTGGAATAAAACTTTACACAAATCGGTATTTGAGCTGAGGTATCCCTTGTGGAAAAATTGTCGTAATCGCACTAAAAAAGATCCCTGATATCGAACACGAAGAACTCAGTGCCTAACCTAACCTAACTTAATTTTTCACCGAAAATTTTTCTCTCAGAATTTTCATGTAATTCAGAGGGCATCAGTTTTATACTCTCGCAATAAAGTTGCTAATAACGGTATATATCATCAGATATAGGTTACATATACCAAAGTGATCAGGGTGACGAGTAATTTGAAATCCGGATGTCTGTCTGTCCGTCCTTTGCAAGCTGTAACTTGAGTAAAATTGAGATATCTTGATGAAACTTGGTACACGTATTTGGGGGCACCATAAGAAGGTTAAGTTCGAAAATGGGCGAAATTGGAGCACTGCCACGCCCACAAAATGGCGATAACCGAAAACTTATATAGAGCTATAACTAAGCCATAAATAAAGATATGAAAGTAAAATTTGGTACAAAGGATCGCACTAGGAAGGGTCATATTTGGATGTTTTTTTTTTGCAAAAGTGGGCATGGTCCCGCGCTACTAATTTTTTGCAAATATCTCGTAAACTACTAAAGCTATATTAACAAACTTTCAGAAGTAATTTTTTAAAAGGGTACTATTTTAAAAACGGAGGAAATCGGATTATAACCACGCCCACCTGCCATACAAATGTTATGTTGAAATCTACTAAAAATGCTTTAATTTAGTAAGGAAAAACACAATAAACCTTAAATTTCATGGCAAAGATGACACAGAGGGGTTACATTCAAATTTAAAATAGGCGTGTCTCCCCACTTATGGGTCTAAAACCATATCTCAGAAACTACTCTACCAAATTCAGTGAAATTCGGTTCGAACCATTTCCGTAGCATCTATGGTTCGAAATTGGGCGAAATATATTCACAACCACGCCTACTTTCCTATACCATAATTTTGAAGTCCATCTGATTCGTTCACGTATAATATATGAGTTCAACACCAGTGAAGATAACGACCAAAACTTTGCACAAATACTGTATTTCTAGTGTAGCATAGCCCGAATAAAAATCACCGAAATCAGACCGTTCTTTTGAAAATATCGGTAAATATCTCAGATATTCTAAACATATTCATAGGAGATGTGTTCCTTCCAACAGTGTTCGTCTGTGCCAAAAATGGGCAAGATCAAGCCAATATTTCTTCTTTCCCCACATACCTCTTATTTGATTTTCACAATTCTAGTGGACTTTGTGCCGAATATATTGGTCAAATTTTGAATTACCTTAATAAATTTGCATGGAAATAGTCCATACTTTAGTCAACGTGTTGGCCCCCATATACATATGTAACAACACGATTTCTGCCTTTACTTTTTACTTTACGCCGAATATATTGCGTACTTCCTAAGATATCTTTAAAATATAATAAGAATATATTATACATTAAATTTTTTAGGCGCATGTAAAATCCAACTATATTTGAAAATCAGTAAGATATACTAACTAAATTAATAGTAGTCTAGTATCAAAGGCATGAAATTAGAAAACCTGCTTTCAGATGGACCAAATGCGAGCTTAAATGTTAAACTGAGCTAATCTTCAACCTCAGTCAAATTAAATTGAAATTATTATTAATTTTTTAATTTGGTTTTTGGGAAAAATAGGATTTACAAAGCACTATAGATAGCTTAGGGAAAGGGTTTTTGGTATTAAGACACAGATGTGTACATAGACGTAATAAAAAATATTTAGCATATATATTTAATGGGAATTAGTATTTATTCTTTAAAATTGTTGTCAATGTATTTGGCTGAAAATCCCCTTACTCAAATGTTATTAAAAAATTTTTTAAAACAAAAGTCTATTCATAACAACTCAAACTTTCAACCTTGATATATGGTATACTTAAAAATTGTTCTCACAAATTTTCTACCTAGTTTAGCCTTCGCGAGCGAACATTTGCGGAAGATGAACTCCTTTGTTTCAGAAAAAATTAAAAATGCAATTTACGTAGGAGTTTTCCGTGTAAATACTTTCAAGGCTATTAAGAAATTACTAATTTCTAAGTTTATATATATTTGTATGTACTATATATGTATAATACAATAATATATATTATGCTAGATGTTTATACTTTCAGTTACACTAAATAATTTGAGTAGTGAAGTCTACATTTTTAGCTGAAGTTTTAATAAATTAAGTAAATTTTACCATAGTAGTCATCTAATATATCAATATAATAAAATATACAACGAAACTATATCAACATCCACTTGAAAAGAAGACGGGAAAAAAGAAGACCCAAAAAGCAAGGGGTACTAAAAAGAAACACATTTTTTTTAAAGAAAGAAAAATTTTTTTTTTATAAATTTTTTTAAAAAATTTAGCCAAATTTAAAATTTTTTTCCCCTTTGGGGTAAGATTTTGGGAATTTTAAGATTTGTAGAATAAAATAAAAGATTTTGGTTGTCCAAAGCCCGCCTTGAAAAATAAAAGGGTTCAACTGGCAACCAAAATAAGGGGTTTTGTGAAATAATTACTCAAATCATGCTAATCAGATAAAACCGGGGAAAAATCCCCCTCTAAGACAAAGTAAATCCCCGGAACATAGGCCGGGGGGAAAACCCCAGGGTTCGGTTTTCTGAAAAGTATAAAACTGTTCAGCATGGGCCGGGGGGAAAACCCCCAAATTTCGCTCTGAAGGCAAAGTAGGAATACCCGAGAACATAGGCCCCGGGCGGGAAACCCAGCTTCGGTCTCTGAGCAAAGTATAAATACTGTTCAGCATAGGTCTCGGCGGGAAGATCCCGAATAAGGTCAGCTGAACAAATCATAGATACCAATCAGCATAGAACCCGGCGACAAATCCTCATTTCGCTCTGAAGGCAAAGTAGGAATACCCGAGAACATAATATCGGCGGGAAAACCCAGAGCTTCGGTCTTCTGAGCAAAGTATAAATACTGTTCAGCATAGGTCTCGGCGGGAAAACCCAGAGCTTAGGTCTCCTGAGCGCATACGTGATTAAAAGAAAAAAAAAATCCTGAAACAAGGAGAGAGGAACGTTATAGAGAAACGCAACGACGACAGCTTATCAGGAGGGGTGCAAGGGAACAAATTTTAAATCAGAGACGTCAACAACAAAATCAGGTCCGTATTCATAGAGAAAACTTGGCAAATAGGAAAATTAAAAACGAAAGGCAGTCCCAACGAAATATATCAAACAGAGAAAATAATGTCTCTGATATTTTTGCAATGGTGGCATTTAAGAGATTTTCGAAGTATTTTTTTTAAAATAAAAAGAAAGGTCCCACCGAAATATGTATTTGCTGTGGGGGATTATGGTTTCCACATGAAGTTCGCAAGTTAAATTTCAGAACTATAGCTCAAGTTCACCCAGAGCTACATCTGCTTTTTTTTTAAAGCAAAAGTTTCCTTCGAAGGTGGAAACTACAATTTTTGCTTAACTTGCAAAAATGGGATTCCCAAAAATACATACCAAAAATATGTTTGTTAAATGGTCTAGACTTTCCGGATATACCGGATTTTTTAAAAAAATTTTAAACCCCCTATTGAAGAAAGGCTAATAATGCCTCGATTGCTTTTTATGACCATTCGTCCTTTGGGTTATCAAGGCCAAAGTTCGATTAAAGGTGCCGTTGTCAATATACCTATTTCTGTTAATAATGTTGTGACATCTCTACCGAGGACTTTTGATCAAACCATGTGATAAAAATTTCACTTAAGAAGACGTATGGAATACAATCATGATTATATGACTGATACCATACGGCCTGCGAAGGTTATGGAAGCTTTGCGATTCTTAGTGAATACTCCTCTGTTCGTGAGCATAATATAACATAAATGAGAATTGGATTTCAGGCTTTAATAACCAAGAAGAAGTTCCCTTTGTTGCATCTGCTGAAGATGATAGATTGGTTCAATCTCTTTATGAAGAACAGACTTCCCATAATAATCACTCAGCCATTCCCATAGCACCTGTACCTGCAGAACTGAACCCAGGTGGTCAAGAGACTCTTTTTGACAATATTCCTGTAGAAAACATGGAATATAACCGTTTAGTTATAGCGCCCGGGGAAGGGCAAAGGCCAATTGACATAGTTCAAGATAATAATTCGGAAGAATTGTCATTTGGAACAATATACGTTGGGCAGAAACGTACATGCTCTGAAACAATAGTAAGATAGTACGTTCCGAAATTCGCCGCTTTGACCGCAGAGCGTGTACCATTCCAAAGTTGTTCTACGACTATAAAAAATTAGAATTACTGCAAATTAAGAATAGTACATCCATTTGCCTTCGAAAGTTTTTCCAAGGTTCGGGGCAAAATGTATTAAATGAAAACTTTGTTCAAAACTTGATTCAACATGATGACGGTTACAAAGTTTTGAAAGGGGTTAGATCCTCTCCCGCTCACTGGGAAGCTGAGAAAAAAAACAATAGCAATGATTCGCCAATTTGGGCTTCCAACCTTTTTCATAACTCTATCGGTGCTGAATCTCAGTGGGTTGAGCTGTTGGTTATTCTGTCGAAAACTGTTGATTCAAAAGATATTTCACAAGAAGAAGCCAAATTTTAACAACCCAAGTAGATATCGCTTAATCCGCTCAGATGCGGTTACTTGTGCCAGATATTTTGATTACCGCTACCGGCAAATCCTTAAACTTTTTAAAGATAATACCGGCATTTTTGGAACACATTTCGTAAAAAAATATTACTGGAGAGTAGAGTTTCAACAGAGAGGTTCTCCGCATATACATGGCATGTATTGGCTTAATAATGCTCCCCAAAATCAACCTTCAAAATCCTGAGACATTCTCCGAATCATTGATTTCATTGACACTTATGTTTCAACAGATGGTTCAGTAAGCCACTTTGGGAAAATTATTTAGTTATCAAAAACATAATCACAGTCGGTCGTGTACTAGAGAAATAAGAGGACAACAATTTTGTCGTTTTGGTATACATATCCACCAATGCCTTGCACACAAATATTGCTTCCTTTTTCAGACACAACCCAAGATTTGGAAAGGCATAAGGAAAACTTTTCTAGAATTCAAAATGTTTTAAATTCAACTCTGACTACTGAGGGTATATCGAATTTAGATAATTTTGAATATTTCTTGAGCGATAATAGAATAAACATGTCTTTTGATGACTATTTGCTAGCTCTGAGATCAAGCTTATCGAAAAAAAATTTTTTTGAAAAGAAAAAATGAAAGATGATTTATAAATGCTTATAATCCTCTTATTTTTTAACTCCATAGGGCTAATATGGATATCCAAATATACTGGATGCATATGCTTGCTGTTCCTATATAATTAATTATATTAACAAATCGAACAGAGGAGTTTTTAGGCTTTAAATGAAGCTATATCAGAAGTAAATGCCGGAAATTATACATAAAGCAAAAAATTCAACATATAGGTCATAAATTTATATCAGGCACGGAAATATCTGCACAAGAAACTGTTTATTGCTGCATTGGGCTTCATCTTTCGGAAGCTAGTAATGGAGAAATATTTATAAATACCTCACGACCGGAGGAACGTGTTCGAATGGTAAAACCTAGGGCGGAACTTCAGAACCTTCCTTCAGATTCTACTGAAATATTTGTAGTGGTATTTTTGACCGTTATGTGCAGCGGCCCGATAGTTAGAAACTGTTTGCTTACAGATTTTGCATCTTTGTTTAAATTTGTGAAATCCAATAGAATAGTGCAAGACAGTGATCACGAAGAAAAAGAGAGGGAAGATAATAACGTACCAGAATTTAAATTTCACTTAGAGACGGTAGCGGTTTGGTTAAAAAACGTACCAAACCAATTATTATTCGGTACAAAAGGTTTAGTCCTGATGTGACCAAAGTTGAGTATTTCCGCGAAATGGAATGCTTTTCTATCCATGGCGGAATGAACAGCAAGATCTTATTGAAAATGATAATGAGCTAACTTGTATAACTCACCGTATTTTAATTCAGGGAAATCGAAAAAAATATGATGTTTTTGATCAAAGAGAACTGGAAAATGTCTTAGAAAGTCTTTATAATGAGACAGACTTAGAAGAAGCTGTGCAAAATGAACTACCTGTTGTGGAAAATGAGTTTCGGGTGTTAGCACTTCCAGAAATAAGCCCTAATATTAATTTGCTGGATTTGCATGGCGAACATACAACAGATAATGGTACTGAATCTGATTGCAATATTAGGCTATTAAACTACCCCCTTTAATTTCGGTTGAGGAATTATTTTCTCTAGTTCAAGGTTTAAATATTAAGCAAAGAACATACTTGACTCATTTGATGCATCAGATTAAAACAAGTCGACCATTTTATGAATTCATTGGGGGCGGAGCAGGTGTTGGAAAAAGTCTTTGATATCTGCAATATATCAAGCTCTTAACCATCCTTCAATTCTACACCTGGATCCCAAACCCCAAATTCTTTAAAAGTTCTCCCTTTTTGCACCTACGGGTAAAGCTGCATTCGGGATAGGTGGACTGACACTTCACTCAATATTTTCTCTTCCTGTAAATCAGCTGAATAGAGAGTTGAGGCCCCCAAGCAGTGACATAGTTAACTCTTTGTATTCCAAACTTGCTGATTTAAAACTATCATAATTGATGAAATATCAATGGTGGGGCTCGAATTTTAGCTATGTTGATGCTAGGCTTAAACAAATTTTTAAAACAAACAACCCATTCAGTGGCATACCGATTATAGTGTTTGGAGATTTGAAGCAACTCCCACCTGTTGGAGATAGATGCATATTTTCTTCTAACCCTAATGATGCTTACAGACTTTAGTTGGTTCTCCTTTGTGGGACTTGTTCAGATATTTTGAATTAACAGAAATAATGAGCAAAGGGACGATCAAGCTTTTGCTATTGCGTTAAACCGTATGGCATCTGGCACTATGACAAATGATGATATATCATTAATTCAAACTGGGTAGTTAATTCTGAAAAAGTCCCCGATGATGCGATCCATTTATTTTGGTCAAACGAAGAGACAAATAATTTCAATGCCCTTAAGCTCAGTCGAATTACAACTGAAGCTATTTCTTTAACTGCCAAAGACTCTGTAAGAGGAATGGGTATAGGTGATCAACAAGGGAATATTTTGGAAAGAGTTCAACTTTTCAAAACTTCTGAAACACAGGGACTTCCTTATGAGTTGACACTAAAAACCACTGCAAAATACATGATTACAGTAATATAAAACATCTGATGGTTTAGTTAATGGGGCAACTGGAGAACTAATGCAAATTGATTATCCAGTAATTCTTTGGATTAAATTCTTGGAACCTTCTGTTGGTTTGATAGCTCGATCAAAAAAGCCTCATCCTATAGAAATTCTTGGACCCCAATTGAAAAAGTTATTAGATCTTTTCAATGTAAAAGAAATGAGAAATTATAATTGAAAGAAATAATTTCCAGTTGTTCCAGCTGAGGGAATAACTATTCACAAAAGTCAGGGGCAAAATATAATAAAATTGTCGTTCATACTCGACCCAGAATGCCTAGAGCTTCGATATATGTGCTTGCAGTCGAGCTACTATGGCAGTAGGTCTCTTTATTGTCGGAAATTTTCTGAATCGGATCCAGTATTTAGGGAAATGATGGAATTGAGCATATCTAAAGCCCCGATTACAAGTTTCAATTTTATGATTTCTCGATCATCAGCACTTCAAATTTTATTTCATAATGTTCAGAGTCTCCACGCTCACATTAACGATATAAAAGGCGATGTCTGCTGCTTTTTCAGATATTTTATGCTTCGTAGAAACCTGGAGCATTCCTTTTGAACATTTTGAGATACCAGGATTTTCTCTTATAAACGAGCTGAGGATAGATAACACTGAGACAAGCAACCCAAATAAACGGGGCCTTATAATTTATGCAAAGCATAGTGTTGCCAGCTCTATAGAACCGAAGACTATTAAGAAAATTTATTCAGGCCGCAAAGTTTTAGAAGCAGTTTTGTTTAAATGTTTCAACAACAATATTCTGGTTCTTTACAGAAACTCAGCTTTTCCCCTCAGGCTTTTAATTGCAGAACTTCAAGAAATTCTTATACAGAGTTGTGCAATCAAAATGTCTTTAAATTTTTGGAGATTTTAACATTTGTTTAAAGTCTACAGGGTCTACAATAAAAAATCTTCTTCAAGATAAAAACTTTAGTTCCCCGCTTAGTGTAGAATATTAACTACACCTGTGGGACGCAAATTGATTGGGCATTTTCAAACATGGATCGTTTCATATTGATGCTATCACTTATGAGACAGTGCATAGCTATCATGATGGTATTTGTGTCCTATTTCGGACTAAGGCTATGTACAACAGTATCTTTTTCACACATAAGGGCATTAGAATAGGTTAAAAATATGACATTATGAATTAATAAATAAATATTTAAACTGAGAAATTTTAAATCATTTGTGTAATTTGTTAATATATAAGAATTTGTAAAACATAAGGTAGAATTAAAATAATTTAACAAATCTTTCAAAATTTTAATATTATATAATAAAATAACATTATTATATATTAAGAGAAATGCAGTTTTTTGAAAAAAAAAATATTGTTTTAAATAAAATATATTATTTGTTAATATATAAGAATTTGTACAAATATAAAGTAGAAGTAAATATTTTGCTATTTTTAAAAACATATCTTTAGAATTTAAAAATATAACATTTAATTATTAAAATATATAATACTTATTACTTCTAAGTCAAACCTGTATAATCTTATTCATGTAAGAAATAAAATGTGCATTAACTTCAAAAAACGATTGTTTTTGTTTTTTTTACATAGTCCTCAATACAGTTAAAATAAACGAAAATACAATTCAATACTCAAAGTACAAAAATTGATCTACTCTATCATGCGAGAGTATAAAATGTTCGGTGACACCCGAACTTAGCCCTTCCTTACTTGTTATAGAAAAATTTATGAAAATGACAATCCGCTGTTTACGAGAGCGGCCTTCTGTCACCTGCAAATTTGGATCTGATTATATTCGCAGTTAATCCGGGTTAAGGCTGCCGTCTGTCAAGGCTATAATACCTTGAAGGAAATGTTGGAGACCGTTTAAAGTAGATAAATATCTGATCAGCATGGCGTGCTATTTATCTGTGTCAATGACGTAAATCACAGCAATTAATGCAATGCTGTTGGAATGCTGTGATAATGCAAATAACAACCGCAACAAATTGTCTCAGTCTGCACAAATGACAGTCAAAAGACGAGTAAAAACAAAATTAGATTAGTGGAGAAATTATCGCTAAGAGCTGTTGACAACACTAAAAATTTTGACGTAGTACGTTTGACTAACAAAAAAAAACAGCTGACATGAAAACTGTTTTGAGGTATAATGTTATGACATATCGTGCTTTATTCTCTTAAATTTGCTTATTTTTTCACCGGACTGTATTGCTATTAAATGTTGTGACAAATATATATATTTTTTTCTAAAAGTCCAAGAGATTTTATCAACCTAGCACAGTTTGTTTGCAATTGGCATTTCTTACTACCATGAATTTCAAACGGCTTGTAGAAAGTACTTGTACATTTTTCAGCACAGGCAAAATATGAGAACCAAACCAATACCGCAGGAAACAAAACACAACAAATCTAACTAATAGATATCTAAAATGATTAAGTATTCATTTCTAACGAAACATCCTATGCGGCTTTAATTGACTACTAAACCACTGAAAGTTATTTAATTACGATTTGCACATATGTATGTGAAGAGTTGGCAAGAGAGCTATAGAGAAACTGTTAAAGTTGATGATAAGGCAGGAAGTGGGAGAAATCACCTGATGATGCCTGTACGTGGAGACTATATTTTCGTTCTCCTTGTTTTAGGAGCTCTGCTAAGAAAATCTAAAAAAAAAACTGTTTAAAAAATTATTATATATATCTCTTAATGCAATACGGGGCAGGCTTCAGAACGAAGGCATAAACTATAACCAAACCCGAACTATTAAAAGTGCCCATTGAAAAAAGATTACTTTTGGCGCCGGAAAACATCATCCGCGATGGCATTAATGTAATATTTACAGATAAGTAAACTTTATGTATGTATTACTTTAAACAGGAAAATCTTATATTGCTTTAGATTGGCCATCGCAGTCATCATACTCCAATTTAATAGAGAATATTTAGACTGCAATGAGATCTTAAATATCAAGAAAACACCTCATGTCAACAAAAGCTTTCATTCGGCAACTCCAATAAACCTGTAGGTTTTTTTTAATTTGGATCGCTCCTTTATTTGGGGTTTTTATGTTTACTAAA
>JAPZAG010002687.1:0-14854 GCA_027475135.1 Bactrocera correcta | reverse complement strand
TCCGTAATCTTATATTTAGGTATATGTAAAGTCGATTTTTTTGTACAAACACATTTAGCAATCGATATCGAAATGCTTCAAATCATTAGTTAAACATATTTTAGTTACTTATCCCTCTTTTTCTTACTGAAGTCTGCAAAAGCCTTAACGGCATAACGGCAGTGCATTTAGAAGAATTACGTAATCTTATACTTAGGTGTGAATTCGATTTTCTTGTACATACTCGTTTAGCAATCGATATCGAAATGCTTCAAATCATTAGTTTAACATATTTAAGTTAATAAACCTTCTCTAACGTATTGAAGGTGATACAAAGCCATGGCGGCATAACGACGGTACATTTGGCAGAATTCCGTAATCTTATATTTAGGTATAAAGTCGATTTTCTTGTATATACACATTTAAGTTAATAAACCTTCTTTAACGATCTGAAGTTGGCATAACGGCAGTGCACGCAGAAGAATTCCATAATCCTATATTTAGGTACAAAGTCGTTTTTTTTGTACATACACATTTAGCAATCGATATCGAAATGCTTCAAATCATTAGTTTAACATATTTAAGTTAATTAACCCTCTTTTTCATACTGAAGACTACAAAAGCCTTAACGGCATAACGGCAGTGCATTTAGAAGAAATCTATAATCTTATATTTAGGTATAAAGTCGATTTTCTTGTATATACTCATTTAGCAATCGATATCGAAATGCTTCAAATCATTAGTTTAACATATTAAAGTTAATAAACCTTCTTTAACGCACTGAAGTCTACATAAAGCCTTAACGGTATACCTGCAGTGCATTTAGAAGAATTCCGTGATCTTATATTAAGGTATAAAGTCGATTTTCTTGTATTTACATATTTAGCAATCGATATCGAAATGCTTCAACTTATTTGTTTAACATATTTAAGTTAATAAACCTTCTTCAACGAGCTGAAGTTGGCATAAAGCCATGGCGGCATAACATTTTCAAGTTATTTATAATAAACCTTCTTTAACGCACTGAAGTTTACATAAAGCCTTAACGGTATAACTGCAGTGCATTTAAAAGAATCCCGTAATCTTATATTTAGGTACAAAGTCGATTTTCTTGTATTTACATATTTAGCAATCGATATCGAAATGCTTCAAATCATAAGTTTAACATATTTAAGTTAATTATTCCGTTCTATCTTACTGAAGTCTACATAAAGCCTTAACGGCATAACGGCAGCGCGTTTAGAAGAATTCCGTTATCTTATATTTAGGTATAAATTCGATTTTCTTGTATTTACACATTTAGTAAGCGATATCGAAATGTTTCAAATCATTAGTTTAACATATTTAAGTTAGTTAACCTTCTTTAACATATTGAAGTTGATATAAAGCCATGACGGCATAACGGCAGTGCATGTAGAAGAATTCCGTAATCTTATATTCAGGTATAAAGTCCATTTTCTTGTATATACACATTTAGCTATCGATATTGAAATGCTTCAAACCAATAGTTTAACATATTAAGTTAATAAACATTTCTTAGCTTAATGAGGTCTACATAAAGCCTTAACGGTATAACGGCAGAGCATTTAGAAGAAATCTGTTATGTTATAATTTTATATTTAGGTATAAGGTCGATTTTCTTGTATTTACACATTTAGCAGTCGATATCGAAATGCTTTAAACCATTAGTTTAACATATTTAAAATAATTAACCTTCTTTAGCGTATTGTAGTTGATTCAAACCCTGGCGGCATAACGACAGTACATTTGGAAGAATTCCGTAATCTTATATTTAGGTATATGTAAAGTCGATTTTCTTGTATATACACATTTAGCAATCGATATCGAAATGCTTCAAATCATTAGTTTTACATTTTCAAGTTATTTATAATAAACCTTCTTTAACAAACTGAAGTCTACATAAAGCCTTAACGGTATAACTGCAGTGCATTTAGGAGAATTCCGTAAACTTATATTAAGGTATAAAATAGATTTTCTTGTATTTACATATTTAGCAATCGATATCGAAATGCTTCAAATCATTAGTTTAACATATTTAAGTTACTTAACCCTCTTTTTCTTACTGAAGTCTGCAAAAGTCTTAAAGGCATAACGGCAGTGCATTTAGAAGAATTCCGTAATCTTATATTTAGGTATGAATTCGATTTTCTTGTACATACTCATTTAGCAATCGATATCGAAATGCTTCAAATCATTAGTTTAACATATTTAAGTTAATTAACCCTATTTATCTTCCTGCAGTTTACATCAAGCCTTAACGGCATAACGGCTGTGCATTTAGAAGAATTACGTAATCTTATATTTAGGTGTAATCTTATATTTAGATATAAAGTCGATATATATCGAAATGTTTCAAATCATTATTTTAACATATTTAAGTTAATAAACCTTTTTTAACGCACTGAAGTTAACATAAAGCCATGGCGGTATAACGGCAGTGCATGTAGAAGAATTCCGTAATCTTATGTTTAGGTATACATTCGATTTTGTTGTATATACCCATTTAGCAATCGATATCGAGATGCTTGAACTCATTAGTTTAACATATTTAAGTTAATAAACCGTCTTTAACGTATTGAAGGTGATACAAAGCCATGGCGGCATAACGACAGGACATTTGGGACAATTCCGTAATCATATATTTAGGTATAAAGTCGATTTTCTTGTATATACACATTTAGCAATCGATGCCGATATGCTTCACATCATAAGTTTAACAGATTTAAGTTACTTAACCCTCTTTTTCTTACTGAAGTCTACAAAAGCCTTAACGGCATAACGGCAGTGCATTTGGAAGAGTTCCGTAATCTTATATTTAGGTATAAAGTCGATTTTGTTCAATATACGCATTTAGCAATCGACATCGAAATGCTTCAAATCATTAGTTTAACATATTTAATTTAATAAACCTTCTTTAACGCACTAAGGTCTACATAAAGCCTTAACGGTATAACGGCACTGCATTTAGAAGAATTCCGTTATCTTATATTTAGGTATAAATTCGACTTTCTTGTATATACTCATTTAGCAGGCGATATCAAAATGCTTCAAATTATTAGTTTAACTTTTTTAAGTTAATTAACCTTAACGAATTGAAGTTGACACAAAGCCATGGCGGCGTAACGACAGTACATTTGGAAGAATTCCGTAATCTTATATTTAGGTATAAAGTCGAGTTTCTTGTATATACACATTTGGCAATCGATATCGAAATGCTTCAAATCATTAGTTTAACATATTTAAGTGAATAAACCTTCTTTAACTCACTGAAGTCTACATAAAGCCTTAACGGCATAACGGCAGTGCATTTAGAAGAATTATGTTATCTTTTATTTAGGTATAAATTCGATTTTCTTGTATATACACATTTAGCAATCGACACCGAAATGCTTCAAATCATTAGTTTAACATATTTAAGTTAATAAACCTTCTTTAGCGCACTAAAGTCTACATAAGGCCCTATTGGCAAAACGGCAGTGCATTTAGAAGAATTCCATAATGTTATAATTTTATATTTAGGTATAAAGTCGATTTTCTTGTATTTACATATTTAGTAATCGATATCAAAATGCTTCAAACCATTAGCTTATCATATTTAAATAATTAACCTTCTTTACAGAAGCCATAACGGCATAACGGCAGTATATTAGGGTAACTTCCGTAATCTTTTATTTAGGTATAAAATCGATTTTCTTGTATATACACATTTAGCAATCGATATCGAAATGCATCAGCTCATTAGTTTAACATATTTAAGTTAATAAACCTTCTTTTACTTTCATAACTGCAGTGCACGCAGAAGAATTCCATAATCTTATATTTAGGTATGTAGTCGATTTTCTTGTATATACATATTTAGCTATCGATATCGAAATGCTTCAAATCATTAGTTTAACATATTAAGTTAATAAACATTTTTTAGCTTACTGAAGTCTACATAAAGCCTTAACGGTATAACGGCAGTGCATTTAGAAGAATTCCGTAATGTTATAATTTTATATTTAGATGTAAAGTCGATTTTCCTGTATTTACACATTTAGCAGTCGATATCGAAATGCTTCAAATAACTGGTTTAACATATTTAAGTTAATAAACCTTCTTTAAACCACGGAAGTCTACATAAAGCCAAAACGGCATAACGGCAGAGCATTTAGAAGAATTCCGTAATCTTTTTTTTTAGGTATAAAATCGATTTTCTTGTATATACACATTTAGCAATCGATATCGAAATGCTTCAGCTCATTAGTTTAACATATTTAAGTTAATAAATCTTCTTTAACTTTCATAACTGCAGTGCAGGCAGAAAAATTCCATAATCTTATATTTAGGTACAAAGTCGTTTTTTTTTGTTTATACACATTTAGCAATCGATATCGAAATGCTTCAAATCATTAGTTTAACATATTTAAGTTAATTAACCCTCTTTTTCATACTGAAGTCTACAAAAGCCTTAACGGCATAACGGCAGTGCATTTAGAAAAAATTTATAATCTTATATTTAGGTATAAAGTCGATTTTCTTGTATATACTCATTTAGCAATCGATATCGAAATGCTTCAAATCATTAGTTTTACATTTTCAAGTTATTTATAATAAACCGTCTTTAACGCACTGAAGTCCACATAAAGCCTTAACGGTATAACTGCAGTGCATTTAAAAGAATTCCGTAATCTTATATTTAGGTACAAAGTCGATTTTTTTGTATTTACATATTTAGCAATCGATATCGAAATGCTTCAAATCATAAGTTTAACATATTTAAGTTAATTAACCAACTTTAACGTATTGAAGGTGAAATAAGGCCATGGCGGCATAACGACAGTAATTTGGAAGAATTCAGTAATCTTATATTTAGGTATAAAGTCGATTTTCTTGTATATATGCATTTAGAAATCGATATCGAAATGCTTCAAATCATTAGTTTAACATATTTAAGTTAATTAACCCTATTTATCTTCCTGAAGTCCACATTAAACCTTAACGGCATAACGGCAGTGCATTTAGAAGAATTACGTAATCATATATTTAGGTATAATCTTATATTTAGATATAAAGTCGATATATATATCGAAATGTTTCAAATCATTATTTTAACATATTTATGTTAATAAGCCTTCTTTAACGCACTGAAGTTAACATAAAGCCATGGCGGTATAACGGCAGTGCATGTAGAAGAATTCCGTAATCTTATGTTTAGGTATAAATTCGATTTTGTTGTATATACATTTTTAGCAATCAATATCGAGATGCTTCAACTCATTAGTTTAACATATTTAAGTTAATAAACTTTCTTCGAAGAACTGAAGTTGGCATAAAAGCATGGCGGCATAACGGCAGTGCATGTAGAAGAATTCCGTTATCTTATATTTAGGTATAAAGTCGATTTTCTTGTATATACACATTTAGTAATCGATATCGAAATGCCTCAAATCATTAGTTTAACATATTAAAGTTAATAAACCTTCTTTAACGCACTGAAGTCTACATAAAACCTTAACGGGATAACTGCAGTGCATTTAGTAGAATTCCGTAATCCTATATTAAGGTATAAAGTCGATTTTCTTGTATATACACATTTAGTAATCGATATCGAAATGCTTCAAATCATTAGTTTAAAATATTAAAGTTAATAAACCTTCTTTAACGCACTGAAGTCTACATAAAGCCTTAACGGCTTAACGGCAGTGCATTTAGAAGAATTATGTTATCTTTTATTTAGGTATAAATTCGATTTTCTTGTATATACACATTTAGCAATCGACATCGAAATGCTTCATATCATTAAATTAACATATTTAAGTTAATAAACCTTCTTTAGCGCACTAAAGTCTACATGAGGCCCTATTGGCAAAACGGCAGTGCATTTAGAAGAATTCCATAATGTTATAATTTTATATTTAGGTATAAAGTCGGTTTTCTTGTATTTACATATTTAGTAATCGATATCGAAATGCTTCAAACCATTAGCTTATCATTATTAAATAATTAACCTTCTTTATAGAAGCCATAACGGCATAACGGCAGTATATTAGGGTAACTTCCGTAATCTTTTATTTAGGTATAAAATCGATTTTCTTGTATATACACATTTAGCAATCGATATCGAAATGCATCAGCTCATTAGTTTTACATATTTAAGTTAATAAACCTTCTTTTACTTTCATAACTGCAGTGCACGCAGAAGAATTCCATAATCTTATATTTAGGTATAAAGTCGATTTTCTTGTATATACATATTTAGCTATCGATATCGAAATGCTTCAAATCATTAGTTTAACATATTAAGTTAATAAACATTTTTTAGCTTACTGAAGTCTACATAAAGCCTTAACGGTATAACGGCAGTGCATTTAGAAGAATTCCGTAATGTTATAATTTTATATTTAGATGTAAAGTCGATTTTCTTGTATTTACTCATTTAGCAGTCGATATCGAAATGCTTCAAATAACTGGTTTAACATATTTAAGTTAATAAACCTTCTTTAACGCACTGAAGTCAATATAAAGCCATAACGGCATAACGGCAGAGCATTTAGAAGAATTCCGTAATCTTTTATTTAGGTATAAAATCGATTTTCTTGTATATACACATTTAGCAATCGATATCGAAATGCTTCAGCTCATTAGTTTAACATATTTAAGTTAATAAATCTTCTTTAACTTTCATAACTGCAGTGCACGCAGAAGAATTCCATAATCCTATATTTAGGTACAAAGTCGTTTTTTTTGTACATACACATTTAGCAATCGATATCGAAATGCTTCAAATCATTAGTTTAACATATTTAAGTTAATTAACCCTCTTTTTCATACTGAAGTCTACAAAAGCCTTAACGGCATAACGGCAGTGCATTTAAAAGAAATTTATAATCTTATATTTAGGTATAAAGTCGATTTTCTTGTATATACTCATTTAGCAATCGATATCGAAATGCTTCAAATCATTAGTTTTACATTTTCAAGTTATTTATAATAAACCTTCTTTAACGCACTGAAGTCCACATAAAGCCCTAACGGTATAACTGCAGTGCATTTAAAAGAATTCCGTAATCTTAAATTTAGGTACAAAGTCGATTTTTTTGTATTTACATATTTAGCAATCGATATCGAAATGCTTAAAATCATAAGTTTAACATATTTAAGTTAATTAACCAACTTTAACGTATTGAAGGTGAAATAAAGCCATGGCGGCATAACGACAGTAATTTGGAAGAACTCCGTAATCTTATATTTAGGTATAAAGTCGATTTTCTTGTATATATGTATTTAGAAATCGATATCGAAATGCTTCAAATCATTAGTTTAACATATTTAAGTTAACAAACCTACTTTAACGAACTGAATTTGGGGATAAAGCCAAGGCGGATTTACGGCAGTGCATTTGGAAGAATTCCGTTATCCTATGTTTAGGTATAAAGTCAAATTTCTTGTACTAGCACATTTAGCAATCGATATCAAAATGCTTCAAATCATTAGTTTAACATATTTAAGTTAAATTACCTTCTTTAACCTACGGAAAGTGGCATGAAGCCATGGCGGCATAACGGCGGTGCATGTAGAAGAATTCCGTAATTTTATATTTAGGTATAAAATCGATTTGTTGTATAAACACATTTAGCAATCGATATCGAAATGCTTCAAATCATAAGTTTAACATATTTAAGTTAATTATTCCCCTCTATCTTACTGAAGTCTACATAAGGCCTTAACGGCATAACGGCAGTGCATTTAGAAGAATTACGTAATCCTATATTTAGGTATAAAGTCGATTTTCTTGTATATACTCATTTAGCAATCGATATCGAAATGCTTCAAATCATTAGTTTAACATATTTAAGTTAATAAACCTTCTTTAACGCACTTAAGTCTACATAAAGCGTTAACGGCAGAACGGCAGTGCATTTAGAAAAATTCCGTTATCTTATATTTAGGTATAAATTCGATTTTGTTGTATTTACACATTTAGCAGTCGATATCGAAATGGTTCAAACCATTAGTTTAACATATTTAAAATAATTAACCTTCTTTTACGTATTGTAGTTGATACAAACCATGGCGGCATAACGACAGTACATTTGGAAGAATTCCGTAATCTTATATTTAGGTATATGTAAAGTCGATTTTCTTGTATATACACATTTAGTAATCGATATCGAAATGCTTCAAATCATTAGTTTAAAATACTAAAGTTAATAAACCTTCTTTAACGCACTGAAGTCTACATAAAGCCTTAACGGGATAACTGCAGTGCATTTAGTAGAATTCCGTAAACTTATATTAAGGTATAAAGTCGATTTTCTTGTATTTACATATTTAGCAATCGATATCGAAATGCTTCAAATCATAAGTTTAACATCTTTAAGTTAATTAACCATCTTTAATATATTGAAGGTGAAATAAAGCCATGGCGGCATAACGACAGTAATTTGGAAGAATTCCGTAATCTTATATTTAGGTATAAAGCCGATTTGCTTGTATATATGCATTTAGAAATCTATATCGAAATGCTTCAAATCATTAGTTTAATATATTTAAGTTAACTAACCTTCTTTAAAGAACTGAAGTTGACATAAAGCCATGGCGGATTAACGGCAGTGCATTTGGAAGAATTCCGTTATCCTATGTTTAGGTATAAAGTCAAGTTTCTTGTACTAGCACATTTAGCAATCGTTATCGAAATGCTTCAAATCATTAGTTTAACATATTTAAGTTAAATTACCTTCTTTAACCTACCGAAGGTGACATGAAGCCATGGCGGCGTAACGGCAGTGCATGTAGAAGATTTCCGTAATTTTATATTTAGGTATAAAATCTATTTGTTGTATAAACACATCGAGCAATCGATATCGAAATGCTTCAAATCATTAGTTTAACATATTTAAGTTAATTAACCCTATTTATCTTCCTGAAGTCTACATCAAGCCTTAACGGCTTAACGGCAGTGCATTTAGAAGAATTACGTAATCTTATATTTAGGTATAATCTTATATTTAGATATAAAGTCGATAAATATATCGAAATGTTTCAAATCATTATTTTAACATATTTATGTTAATAAGCCTTCTTTAACGCACTGAAGTTAACATAAAGCCATGGCGGTATAACGGCAGTGCATGTAGAAGAATTCCGTAATCTTATGTTTAGGTATAAATTCGATTTTGTTGTATATACATTTTAAGCAATCGATATCGAGATGCTTCAACTCATTAGTTTAACATATTTAAGTTAATAAACTTTCTTCGAAGAACTGAAGTTGGCATAAAAGCTTGGCGGCATAACGGCAGTGCATGTAGAAGAATTCCGTTATCTTATATATAGGTATAAAGTCGATTTTCTTGTATATACACATTTAGTAATCGATATCGAAATGCCTCAAATCATTAGTATAACATATTAAAGTTAATAAACCTTCTTTAACGCACTGAAGTCTACATAAAGCCTTAACGGTATACCTGCAGTGCATTTAGAAGAATTCCGTGATCTTATATTAAGGTATAAAGTCGATTTTCTTGTATTTACATATTTAGCAATCGATATCGAAATGCTTCAACTTATTTGTTTAACATATTTAAGTTAATAAACCTTCTTCAACGAGCTGAAGTTGGCATAAAGCCATGGCGGCATAACATTTTCAAGTTATTTATAATAAACCTTCTTTAACGCACTGAAGTTTACATAAAGCCTTAACGGTATAACTGCAGTGCATTTAAAAGAATCCCGTAATCTTATATTTAGGTACAAAGTCGATTTTCTTGTATTTACATATTTAGCAATCGATATCGAAATGCTTCAAATCATAAGTTTAACATATTTAAGTTAATTATTCCGTTCTATCTTACTGAAGTCTACATAAAGCCTTAACGGCATAACGGCAGCGCGTTTAGAAGAATTCCGTTATCTTATATTTAGGTATAAATTCGATTTTCTTGTATTTACACATTTAGTAAGCGATATCGAAATGATTCAAATCATTAGTTTAACATATTTAAGTTAGTTAACCTTCTTTAACATATTGAAGTTGATATAAAGCCATGACGGCATAACGGCAGTGCATGTAGAAGAATTCCGTAATCTTATATTCAGGTATAAAGTCGATTTTCTTGTATATACACATTTAGCTATCGATATTGAAATGCTTCAAACCAATAGTTTAACATATTAAGTTAATAAACATTTCTTAGCTTAATGAGGTCTACATAAAGCCTTAACGGTATAACGGCAGAGCATTTAGAAGAAATCTGTAATGTTATAATTTTATATTTAGGTATAAGGTCGATTTTCTTGTATTTACACATTTAGCAGTCGATATCGAAATGCTTTAAACCATTAGTTTAACATATTTAAAATAATTAACCTTCTTTAGCGTATTGTAGTTGATTCAAACCCTGGCGGCATAACGACAGTACATTTGGAAGAATTCCGTAATCTTATATTTAGGTATATGTAAAGTCGATTTTCTTGTATATACACATTTAGCAATCGATATCGAAATGCTTCAAATCATTAGTTTTACATTTTCAAGTTATTTATAATAAACCTTCTTTAACAAACTGAAGTCTACATAAAGCCTTAACGGTATAACTGCAGTGCATTTAGGAGAATTCCGTAAACTTATATTAAGGTATAAAATAGATTTTCTTGTATTTACATATTTAGCAATCGATATCGAAATGCTTCAAATCATTAGTTTAACATATTTAAGTTACTTAACCCTATTTTTCTTGCTGAAGTCTGCAAAAGTCTTAAAGGCATAACGGTAGTGCATTTAGAAGAATTCCGTAATCTTATATTTAGGTATGAATTCGATTTTCTTGTACATACTCATTTAGCAATCGATATCGAAATGCTTCAAATCATTAGTTTAACATATTTAAGTTAATTAACCCTATTTATCTTCCTGCAGTTTACATCAAGCCTTAACGGCATAACGGCCGTGCATTTAGAAGAATTACGTAATCTTATATTTAGGTGTAATCTTATATTTAGATATAAAGTCGATATATATCGAAATGTTTCAAATCATTATTTTAACATATTTAAGTTAATAAACCTTTTTTAACGCACTGAAGTTAACATAAAGCCATGGCGGTATAACGGCAGTGCATGTAGAAGAATTCCGTAATCTTATGTTTAGGTATACATTCGATTTTGTTGTGTATACCCATTTAGCAATCGATATCGAGATGCTTCAACTCATTAGTTTAACATATTTAAGTTAATAAACCGTCTTTAACGTATTGAAGGTGATACAAAGCCATGGCGGCATAACGACAGGACATTTGGGACAATTCCGTAATCTTATATTTAGGTATAAAGTCGATTTTCTTGTATATACACATTTAGCAATCGATGCCGATATGCTTCACATCATAAGTTTAACAGATTTAAGTTAATTAATCCTCTTTATCTTACTGAAGTCTACAAAAGCCTTAACGGCATAACGGCAGTGCATTTGGAAGAGTTCCGTAATCTTATATTTAGGTAAAAAGTCGATTTTGTTCAATATACGCATTTAGCAATCGACATCGAAATGCTTCAAATCATTAGTTTAACATATTTAATTTAATAAACCTTCTTTAACGCACTAAGGTCTACATAAAGCCTTAACGGTATAACGGCACTGCATTTAGAAGAATTCCGTTATCTTATATTTAGGTATAAATTCGACTTTCTTGTATATACTCATTTAGCAAGCGATATCAAAATGCTTCAAATTATTAGTTTAATTTTTTTAAGTTAATTAACCTTAACGAATTGAAGTTGACACAAAGCCATGGCGGCGTAACGACAGTACATTTGGAAGAATTCCGTAATCTAATATTTAGGTATAAAGTCGAGTTTCTTGTATATACACATTTGGCAATCGATATCGAAATGCTTCAAATCATTAGTTTAACATATTTAAGTTAATAAACCTTCTTTAACTCACTGAAGTCTACATAAAGCCTTAACGGCATAACGGCAGTGCATTTAGAAGAATTATGTTATCTTTTATTTAGGTATAAATTCGATTTTCTTGTTATACACATTTAGCAATCGACACCGAAATGCTTCAAATCATTAGTTTAACATATTTAAGTTAATAAACCTTCTTTAGCGCACTAAAGTCTACATAAGGCCCTATTGGCAAAACGGCAGTGCATTTAGAAGAATTCCATAATGTTATAATTTTATATTTAGGTATAAAGTCGATTTTCTTGTATTTACATATTTAGTAATCGATATCAAAATGCTTCAAACCATTAGCTTATCATATTTAAATAATTAACCTTCTTTACAGAAGCCATAACGGCATAACGGCAGTATATTAGGGTAACTTCCGTAATCTTTTATTTAGGTATAAAATCGATTTTCTTGTATATACACATTTAGCAATCGATATCGAAATGCATCAGCTCATTAGTTTAACATATTTAAGTTAATAAACCTTCTTTTACTTTCATAACTGCAGTGCACGCAGAAGAATTCCATAATCTTATATTTAGGTATAAAGTCGATTTTCTTGTATATACATATTTAGCTATCGATATCGAAATGCTTCAAATCATTAGTTTAACATATTAAGTTAATAAACATTTTTTAGCTTACTGAAGTCTACATAAAGCCTTAACGGTATAACGGCAGTGCATTTAGAAGAATTCCGTAATGTTATAATTTTATATTTAGATGTAAAGTCGATTTTCCTGTATTTACACATTTAGCAGTCGATATCGAAATGCTTCAAATAACTGGTTTAACATATTTAAGTTAATAAACCTTCTTTAAACCACGGAAGTCTACATAAAGCCAAAACGGCATAACGGCAGAGCATTTAGAAGAATTCCGTAATCTTTTTTTTTAGGTATAAAATCGATTTTCTTGTATATACACATTTAGCAATCGATATCGAAATGCTTCAGCTCATTAGTTTAACATATTTAAGTTAATAAATCTTCTTTAGTTTTCATAACTGCAGTGCACGCAGAAAAATTCCATAATCTTATATTTAGGTACAAAGTCGTTTTTTTTGTACATACACATTTAGCAATCGATATCGAAATGCTTCAAATCATTAGTTTAACATATTTAAGTTAATTAACCCTCTTTTTCATACTGAAGTCTACAAAAGCCTTAACGGCATAACGGCAGTGCATTTAGAAGAAATTTATAATCTTATATTTAGGTATAAAGTCGATTTTCTTGTATATACTCATTTAGCAATCGATATCGAAATGCTTCAAATCATTAGTTTTACATTTTCAAGTTATTTATAATAAACCGTCTTTAACGCACTGAAGTCCACATAAAGCCTTAACGGTATAACTGCAGTGCATTTAAAAGAATTCCGTAATCTTATATTTAGGTACAAAGTCGATTTTTTTGTATTTACATATTTAGCAATCGATATCGAAATGCTTCAAATCATAAGTTTAACATATTTAAGTTAATTAACCAACTTTAACGTATTGAAGGTGAAATAAGGCCATGGCGGCATAACGACAGTAATTTGGAAGAATTCAGTAATCTTATATTTAGGTATAAAGTCGATTTTCTTGTATATATGCATTTAGAAATCGATATCGAAATGCTTCAAATCATTAGTTTAACATATTTAAGTTAATTAACCCTATTTATCTTCCTGAAGTCTACATTAAGCCTTAACGGCATAACGGCAGTGCATTTAGAAGAATTACGTAATCATATATTTAGGTATAATCTTATATTTAGATATAAAGTCGATATATATATCGAAATGTTTCAAATCATTATTTTAACATATTTATGTTAATAAGCCTTCTTTAACGCACTGAAGTTAACATAAAGCCATGGCGGTATAACGGCAGTGCATGTAGAAGAATTCCGTAATCTTATGTTTAGGTATAAATTCGATTTTGTTGTATATACATTTTTAGCAATCAATATCGAGATGCTTCAACTCATTAGTTTAACATATTTAAGTTAATAAACTTTCTTCGAAGAACTGAAGTTGGCATAAAAGCATGGCGGCATAACGGCAGTGCATGTAGAAGAATTCCGTTATCTTATATTTAGGTATAAAGTCGATTTTCTTGTATATACACATTTAGTAATCGATATCGAAATGCCTCAAATCATTAGTTTAACATATTAAAGTTAATAAACCTTCTTTAACGCACTGAAGTCTACATAAAGCCTTAACGGGATAACTGCAGTGCATTTAGTAGAATTCCGTAATCTTATATTAAGGTATAAAGTCGATTTTCTTGTATATACACATTTAGTAATCGATATCGAAATGCTTCAAATCATTAGTTTAAAATATTAAAGTTAATAAACCTTCTTTAACGCACTGAAGTCTACATAAAGCCTTAACGGGATAACTGCAGTGCATTTAGTAGAATTCCGTAATCTTATATTAAGGTATAAAGTCGATTTTCTTGTATTTACATATTTAGCAATCGATATCGAAATGCTTCAAATCATTAGTTTAACATATTTAAGTTAATGAACCATCTTTAACGTATTGAAGGTGAAATAAAGCCATGGCGGCATAACGACAGTAATTTGGAAGAATTCCTTAATCTTATATTTAGGTATAAAGCCGATTTGCTTGTATATATGCATTTAGAAATCGATATCGAAATGCTTCAAATCATTAGTTTAACATATTTAAGTTAATTAACCCTGTTTATCTTCCTGAAGTCTACATCAAGCCTTAACGGCATAACGGCAGTGCATTTAGAAGAATTACGTAATCATATATTTAGGTATAATCTTATATTTAGATATAAAGTCGATATATATATCGAAATGTTTCAAATCATTATTTTAACATATTTATGTTAATAAGCCTTCTTTAACGCACTGAAGTTAACATAAAGCCATGGCGGTATAA